>WEKW01023370.1:0-139732 GCA_013389905.1 Sula dactylatra | reverse complement strand
AGAGTCCAGCGGAGAGCTACAAAGATGATCGGGGGCAATGTGTGCAAATTGGAACACAGGAAGTTCCACCTGAACATGAGGAAAAACTCCTTTGTTGTGAGGGTGCCGGAGCAGTGGGACAGGCTGTCCAGAGAGGTTGTGGAGTCTCCTTCCCTGGAGACATTCAAACCCACCTGGACGCGGTGCTGTGCCCCCTGCTCTGGGTGTGCCTGCTCGAGCAGGGGGTTGGATGGAGTGGTCTCCAGAGGTCCCTTGCAACTTCCAACCCCTGACATTCTGTGCCTCTGTGATTCTGTGATTTTTCAAGGAAATGATGGCAAAAATCAAACTTTATGTAAACCTTATGTGCCTGGAAACTTCACAAGTAGCTCTGCTTTCAGCTGTGTTTTTGGGTTTCGTGTCTAGGGTTTTTTCAGGATTAATCTACGTCTCTGCATAGATTATAGCATTGTACCTCCTTGTCTGTGCCAACATCACTACAGGCTCCTGCATGGTAGTCAGGGAACCAAGGAATTGATCTGTTTGAATCCATGAAAAAAAAGTGAGAAAAAAGAATATAGAATGAATTAAGAGAATATTTCAGGTGGGACAGGTGCTGGATGTGGCTGGTTGCAGAGGATGGGAGTCTCGAGCTGGAGGTAGGGGCACCGTAGGATCGCTGCAACAGCTGCAGGGATCCAGGGTGGTTTGTAATGAAAATTAAACTGTGTCCTCAGACTGGGAATGGGATGGAGAGCAGAGGGTTTGGGAAGAGGTGCTGGGTTCACATTACTTGGGGTATGTGATGTGAAGAGATGCCAGCTCACCGGGGTAGTTCTCCAAAATGTTGTAAATGGGCCCAGGAAAGAGAAGAAGAAATATTGACTTATACTGAAGCTGAGGGTTTAATCTTTTTGAGGTGGTGGATGCAAAACTAATAAAAAGGGAGTGTTTTGAGCTTAATTTAAAGATAAGCCTCATCATGAGCACTTGCCTTTTCTTGTAAAGGTAAGGCAGGCAATTCCTTCTCATATGTAGATGTATGCGCAAGGCTGGGAGTATTATGCAGTAGATGGTGGATAATGAAGCTTTAAGGGAGAGAATGTAACATTTTTGAATTTTTCACATCTCACCTTTTTGTTCTTTGTGGATAGGAAAACAATTAGACCTACAAAGTTCTCTGATGAGGCACGAGGGTGGGCAGCGACATATCAAATGTCTTTTCTAACAGGGAGGTTATAGCATTGTGGGTAAACTTTTAAATTAACAGAAGATTTATTCACAGTAGTTTGGTGCCTTTCTTCAAAACTGAAGGCATCCTTTTAATAAAAATTATCCAGTTCTCCCTTCCCCTGCGGCCTCTGAGGGTGTGCGTCCGCAGGAGTGAGTGCAGGGAGCACGTTCCCGCTGGCTTTGGATGCCTCACAAGTCTTTCTGTGTGTGCCTTAATAGCCTTCCGAGGGGACTGAAGTCTCATTTTGTGCGACTGTGAATTTAAATCCAGGTCACAGAGATGTTAAATAGCAAATGACACATTTACTGTGCCACCCAGCTGCCTTCTGTAATGCAGCAGGAATGCCTTCTGAGCAGGGACAGTATGCCAATATTAACTTCATACAGGTTGTTTTGTTGTGGATGCTAATGTTAAAAAATAAGGAAAAAAAAGAAAGAGATGCTGCTCACATTTAAATAGCTACTTATTCCCTTTGCACCTTCTCTCGTGAAGTGCTAATGCTCTTTCCTGTCTGAAGAATTCCTAAAACGTTAGTTCTTTTTGGTTTAGACCTTTATATTTATGTTTATTATACCAAAAAACCGATTCTGGTTTCCAGGTCACCAGAAATCAAGATGATACTGTCAATATGCTATTCTAACTCCTGTGCTTAGTTAAAACCCTCAATTACCTCTTCAGTTTATGATACTGTCTGTAATATTCTCCTTTTGTAAAAGCACATACTGTATTTCTCAGGGAGGACAGTGGTTTGTCAGAGGCTGCTGCGTTATTGCAGCCTTATGAGCAAATAATGAAGTTGGACACCTGCATTCTGTACAAAAAGGCTTTTATCAGGCAGATGGAGAATGTGCTCCAGGGCATCAAAAAGGCTCATCACAAGATAGAAAAGATGGGGATATTGGGGTATTTGCTACACAGATGTCCTTTCTGGAATAGTATTGCAAAATACATACCCAAACA
Source organism: Sula dactylatra (assembly GCA_013389905.1). Lineage (NCBI taxonomy): Eukaryota > Metazoa > Chordata > Aves > Suliformes > Sulidae > Sula > Sula dactylatra. Next base: position 137,559 of record WEKW01023370.1, on the reverse strand, counting down.
GCAGCTAAATTGACTTTTGACCAATCGATGGAGACAAAAAGTGTTTTTCTTCATTAACCTCTCTGGTTCATTCCCACTGAGCAGGTCAGTTTACCTGCAGTTCCCTCTCTGGTAGCAAGTCTGTTCAAAGCAGGGGAATTTATCTCTTTTTTTTCCCAATAAAAATTCCCACTAAAAATGAGGGATTTAGCTCTGCTGAGTGCTTTCTCAAACGCCACGGTTTGTTTTCCCTAAGTTCGTGATGCTGTTGTGATGCTGTGGAACAGCTTTTCAGGTTCAGGATTTCAGGTATGCTTCAGTTTCTTTAACCTCACACAGACACTTGCTGAGCTTCATGTATGGCAGTCTCTGTCTTGCTAAGACTAGGAAATTTTCTTTGCGAACCCCAGGACCCAAAGCAATGTATCTTGTCGAGACAGGGGAACGCTTCAGCCCTTGGGACCTGCAGCTGGCCTGCAGAAATGCTCTGGAGTACACCAGGGTCACCGTCACCCAGCCTGGTGAGATGTCCAAGCCTCTGAGCTTGGGGCTCAGGAGGTGCATAGAAAGCCATAATGACCTGGTATGGGTTGCTGGAGCACCTGACTTCAGCTGTCGTCTTGTTAAGCATGTTTGTTTGATAGTACGACATATTTGCTATGAATTTCAGAGGTGTTTATTTCTAAATATGGAACAACTCAGCTACCGAATCCAAGAACATGCTTTACTTTATGGCTTAAGGCATTTCCAGTGACTGCAGTGGTATGTTTCATATGGGCAGCTGAAAGCACAGGTAGACGTGTGTACGTATATGGGTGTGTGCATGTGTATGGGTATGTATTTGTGAGATTTTAACCAACTATTTAATATGACAGGGTTGAACGTAGAAAATGTACTAGGTGCTCATCCAGCAGTATCATGCGAGAAATGCAGCTTCACAGACTGGACTGGAGAAGTACTTCCAAGTACCCCTGGGAGAAGTACTAGCTGTAGCCTCAGTGTAGAGAGTTTTCTTCCAAAGATCGTTCTGTCATACACTTCTGCTATATTTCCCTGAATTAGGGAAATGTGGACAATAATTAGGCTTGGCTTCAGGTTTTTCTCTGCTCATTTGCCAGTGTTTTTAATTTAGAAGTCAATCTCGTATTGCAGCTTACCCTCTTCTGAATCTCTCTGCCTTCTAGGACTGAGTTAGCCCAATATCTGAGTTAGAAGTTTCTTCTTCCAGACACCAGGTGCATGGGTTAACCTCTTTCTTATGTGTTCTAATTGACACATTTTTAAAGCACACGTTTATTCCCTCATTCTTATTATGTTCTGACACTGTTGTCTTATAAATCTAATGTAGATAAATGTGTGCGAATAAAAAAACCCGCAAAAAACCCCCAAACCCCAGTAGTGTTCTGCCATCTGTTGATTATGTTTTGATATGCTGTAGTGAATCAGTACATATTTCTGATCCATGAATCTAAACATAATTTCGGTTTAGCTCCGATTTCCTCAAACCACAAGCTACTGTGTTTAATTTATAAATCACTTCTTATATATTCCGCTCATGGCTGGTGAATGTAATTAACATTTTCTTGCGAAAAACATGTACCTATAAATATCAAGGCCACGACACGCATTATTAATTAAAAGAAATGATGGGGGTTGTTGGTTTTGCAAGTATATAAATAGCTTTAAAAATGTGTTATAAATGCTCACATCCCCTTTCTAATAAGTATATATTTATTTATTTTATGTTTATTAGGAAGGCGATGTGAGAATACCGTAGTAGTATTTAAGTATCACAGTAGAATCAAATTAATGAGAACTGGAATCACTGCTCAGTATTAAACACCCTTTCCCATGTATACAGCTGATTTCAGTCCTGAAGGACGTGTGTAAGAAGTTTGCATTAAAATATAATTTCTATCCTAGGATCAAGGCAGTCTGACATCTATACCCTTTCACTATTATTTACTTCTCTTTTGCGAAAAAATACTCCATGGCCCTTGAAATAATGTTTTGTGTTTGGTGCCATTAGAAATAATCTTTAAACTGAAAGTTAATCAGTTAAAAATTCATTGGGGGTTTTGAATCTTCAATGACAGTAAAGTGGAAATCCACAGCACCAGTCTATATCTCAAACAAACCATCAGAAGATGGACTTTGATTAAAACCATACAAGCCAGAGTTGCAATTTCACTGCAATGTTCTGTCTGTTCAAAGGCTGGAAAATAAACCAACTCACTTCGATAAATTCGAGAAAGTAAAGCCGTAAATAATCTGTGCAAAATGGGTTATAATCTGGGCCCTTTTGGTGACTTTGTGAAAAACGCGCTGTGACTGTGGTGCAAGCTAGCTGTTAGCGCTGCTCCTCAAGCTGCTCCTGGTTTCCTTGGTTTTTTTAGGATTGTCTTCTTGCCCTTTTTTCCAAGACTTTGATTACAATATCTGTAGGAATTCCCTGGGCAGCTGATATGGGAAGTTTGCCTCTCACTGCTCATTTTTTCATAATTAAACAAACACAGGAAATTTAAACATAGAGACCCAATTTTGAAAACTTACCTACAAACCAGTGACAGAAGTTCCTTAAACACAACTGTGTTTTTAATTACCCACTTACTACTGATCTTCTCAGGCTTTGGTGGTGGTGCAGCAGCAGCAGCATGCTCTTCTGCCAGCTGAGGACATAAGTTTGGGAGGATGAAGCGGTTTCAAGTTCCTGACTCTTGCTCCTGGGACTGCATTTTCCTCTTTTCCCCTGGCAAGGAGTTCTGATAGATTTTCTTCTTTTCTTGGCTAGATGGCTGATCCTTGAGACCTTTATTTTCTGGCATGCACAAACAAGGCTTTTCTTCAATATGAAATATGCATAGAATAAAACTCAAAGATGTTAAAGGACAAAAAGCATTTAGTCCTGGTCCCAACCCTTCCACCAATTCATTTAACCCCATAAAGGTGACATTCTGCTGGGAGTTAACATAGAGCTGATACTCAGAAATAAGGTAATGAGCTTCAAAATGGGTTGGAATAAGCATGCTGAGCATGATGTTGTTCATAATTTAGCCCTAAGTACATAAGGGGTTTATTTAGAAATGCATTTTACTGCAGGTAAACGTGTTAGGCTGCAATTGAGCAATGCAAAGTTTTAGCTCATTTTCTAATATACCCTGCACCCAATTTTCTGTGTGGTATTGTGCCAGATGATATTTGGCCATGGACAAGCCCAGATCAACTGGGGATTTGATTAGGACAAGAAAATTAATTTTTACTGGGATTTAGGGTTTATTTGAACCCACTAAAGAGAGCGTAGCCCTATATTTTACCTTGATTAAGGGAAAAAAAAAGTCTGGTATTATACAATTACACCAAAAGTGACATTATGATTTATTGTGTCAAACCTTTCCTTCTTCTTACGGCACCACAAAGGTCAGTGACAAAACAAGTCTGCTGCATAAGACCGAGAAAGAAACTGGTAGCGTGAATAAAAGCCAGAAATGTCATTTTTAATTTTCAGTGTCCCTGCTTTTGTGGCAGGGAGCCAGACCATAACATTTCACTTGTTTTTAAAAAAGTTATATGCAATGCTTTTTTCAAAGGAGTCCAGCTGAGCTCTCTGGAGACTTGGGGTCAGGGCTAGAAGTGTAGTTAAGGGGATGTTAGAAAAAAATATTTGCAAACTTTTTTTTTTGACATAAACTGCTCTGATGGGATTCCTAGTGATGATTTTTTTTTTTAATGCAGCTTTGTGGGAAAAGGGGGAAAGAGGTTGCTTAGAGAAACTTGTGGTGGTACACATTGCCTTTACTCCATTATGTCATGGAAATTGTTTCTAATTCTTCCAACTTGTAATGCAATTAGAAAGCAGAAGGAACACCATCCACCTGAGCTGATAAATTTTGTAAATCACAATATTATCTATAAATTAAGAGTATAAATAGCAGAGGAAATAAACAGCAGACATCCAGAGGTCTAAGATATTTGTGCATGCAGTGTATGTTGTTGAGTTTCTTCTGAAGTGAATTGCTCGGTTGTTCTTAAGACTATTAATAGTATGATTTTAATACAATCTTAGTGACACTTTACAAAGAATTACAGAAGACTTTTGATAATTAGATAAGTAACTCACTTTGATTACTTTTTTCTGCCTCTAACAGTAAATATGATTATCTTTAATGTGAAGCTGTCTCTGGGAAGGAGGGCAGCTCAATTCTCATGCCTCTTTCTTCTAATCTTCCAAAGTGTTTTATAAAGTGACATCATTACATGTTGGACATTGGAGTGCAGTAAGGACATACGCAAAAGGTCACTGAGGTTAATAGTGATTTTTCAGCTGACTGCAGTGATCTTTGATGTGGTTGGCAATATTTAACTAAGGTTTCAAATGCTGTTGTTCTGCAGGTTAGGTTCAGAAGCCGCAGTGCATAAAGACTGAAACTAGTCAAGTAAAGCGATTGTTCTGTAAAAACAAGCAATCAGCAAAGGGCTAAAAAATTCCCATTTTGGCAAGAAAACACTCCAGCTTTGTTCTTCTGGTGTTATGATGTTATGAAGAGCCCTCAACAGAGCTATAAATTTGTGTTACACGAATGTTTATCTCGTGACGTCTATGCACGCAGTGTATGATTTGAAACACTATCCATGCTCTTGCGCATTTGTTACTTCACCTCTGCTGGTCTCTTTTCACAGGATGCCTCAATTTCATACAAGCTTAGGTGATGCAGATACATTAAAACAAGTGTCTCTACAGACAGTGTTATTTCAGTTTATATGACATATTCCACTTTCCCGCAGATTGCATGTGGTGCAGAGATCTGTTACAGTAACGAGTTCCTGTGTCCAAGACTTTAATCTGTTTTTTTTTTAAATTGATTTAAACCATGGTAAAAATTGTTTATACAAAATCTTTTCACTAGTTTAGCTAGATTAACTTAAAATAATGCTAAATCAAATAACAACTTTGGGTAGATAAGCCCTTATTCTTTTCCTGTCTTTCACATGTCCCTTGTTCTTATAATCTCTTACGATTATGTATATTACGGGACATGTTTTGGTACAATATAATAAGAACTTTTGAGCCCTTTTCCCAGCAGCAGCGGGAGGTGGCCAGGTTTTTGAAAGAAGATATTTGTAGCTTGCTGTTGTAAAAATAGTACGTATTATAGTACCTAAAGCTCATGGAAGCTAACCACATGCCCAGTCAGCTAAATGGCTAGGTAACATCTCAGTCTTTGAAACCCAAACCAGAGTGCTCTTGTGGTGGGCTGACCCTGGCTGGATGCAGGTGCCCACCAAAGCCACTCCATCACTCCCCTCCTCAGCTGGACAGGGGAGAGAAAATATAATGGAAGGCTCGTGGATCAAGATAAGGACAGGGAGATCACTCACCAGTTGCCATCATGGGCAAAACAGACTCAGCTTGGGGAAATTAGCTTAATTTATTACCAATCAAATCAGAGTAGGATAATGAGAAATAAACCCAAATCTTAAAACACCTTCCCCCCACCCCTCCCTTTCCTCCTGGACTTAACTTCACTCCTGATTTCTCTCCCTCCTCCCCCCAGGCAGCACAGGAGGACGGGGAATGGGGGTTGTGGTCCTTCCTCCTCGGGGGCAGGAGTCCTCACACTCTTCCTCTGCTCCAGCGTGGGGTCCCTCCCATGGGAGACAGTCCTTCATGAACTGCTCCAGTGTGGGTCCCTTCCCTGGGGTGCAGTCCTTCGGGAACAGACTGCTCCAGCGTGGGTCCCTTCCCTGGGGTGCAGCCCTTCAGGAACAGACTGCTCCAGCGTGGGTCCCTTCCCTGGGGTGCAGCCCTTCAGGAACAGACTGCTCCAGCGTGGGTCCCTTCCCTGGGGTGCAGCCCTTCAGGAACAGACTGCTCCAGCGTGGGTCCCTTCCCTGGGGTGCAGCCCTTCAGGAACAGACTGCTCCAGCGTGGGTCCCTTCCATGGGGTGCAGTCCTTCAGGAACAGACTGCTCCAGCGTGGATCCCTTCCATGGGGTGCAGTCCTTAGGGAAGGGACAGACTGCTCCAGCATGGGTCCCTTCCCTGGGGTGCAGCCCTTCAGGGANTGGGGTGCAGCCCTTCAGGAACAGACTGCTCCAGCGTGGGTCCCTTCCATGGGGTGCAGTCCTTCGGGAACAGGCTGCTCCAGCGTGGGTCCCCCACAGGGTCACAAGTCCTGCCAGCAAACCTGCTCCAGTGCGGGCTCCTCTTTCCTTGGGCTGCAGGTGGATATCTGCTCCGCCATTAACCTCCCTGGGCTGCAGGGGGACAGCCTGCCTCCCCATGGTCTTCATCACAGGCTGCAGGGGAATCTCTGCTCCGACACCTGGAGCACCTCGTCCCCCTCCTTCTTCACTGACCTTAGTGTGTGCAGGGCTGTTCCTCTCACATATTCTCACTCCTCTCTTCTAACTGCTGCTGCTCTTGCAGAGGGTTTTTTTCCCCTTTCTTAGATACGTTATCCCAGAGGCGCTACCGCCACCATCACCGATGGGCTCAGCCTTGGCCAGCGGTGGGTCCGTCCTGGAGTCGGCTGGCATTGGCTCTGTCGGACATGGGGGAGGCTTCTGGCAGCTCCTCATAGAAGCCGCTCCTGTATCCCCCACCGCTACCAAAACCTTGTCGTGCAAACCCAATACAGCTCCAAATTTTGTTCTTGTTTTGATAACTTGAGTGTAACTGGATTGACTTCAGTAATGCCACATTTGGGAATTAAAATAGGTTGGCTCCATAATAATATCGCCGCACAACTCCATGATCTGTGGAGAGAAACTTGATGGACAAAGTTCACATTTCTAGGGATATTTGCACATATATTTTATCAAGTTAGTGTATGTGTGATGGAAAGAATGTGGCTGTGGTACAGATAATTATTCAATCGCTCATATATTGAAAATAGACGGAGGGATATGAAATCATCGTCTATTTAACCTAGCCAATTTCTAGTTAAGCATATTAAAAAAATGTAATTTTGGAAGAAATCTTAAGTTCAGGTAGTTGCACATAGTGGTATCAGTGCTGAAGAGAGCTGGTCAGACTGTGCTCTGCTCAAAGAAGCTTTCATTTAGGTCAGCCAGAAGTGCCAAGGATGGGATCTGCCTCTCGGCAGCATGCAAATGCAGCATGCAAATCCAGCCTGCAGCGCTGCCGTGATGCCCGCCAGCTGGGTTCACGTTGCAGGGGATACCCGAGAGGTGCTTCATCAGTTTGAGATACTCTACAATATGTGAGAACGATGGAGTGAAAGTAGGTAATAGCATGGATAATGTAGAGAAAATTGTCATGGAAGGCTGGATAGGTAAGTCTGGTAATCCTGTGTTATGTTAATTGTGTGGTACAGGTGAGTGGGATGGATTAGCATGCACATCTTAGCATCCCTGTCTTTTTTTGAGCTTTTAAAGCCAGATTGTGATGCTCCTTACAAAACCGAATACAATGGTATTACCCAAACCCTCCTCCTGGATTCAAACACTGTTCAAATTAATATTGAGGAAAAAGTGTTCAGGAAGATTCAGTGAAAGGAGTAGACCCTTTTCCAGAACAAAACCCCCAAACTTCTCAAAACTTCTTAAGTAGTGACTCAACTCCAGACTCTTTTGGTGGGATTCAATATGAGACTAACTTAAATGTCAGCATCTACATGCAGCCGACGTGTCTCTTCTCTTCTGCTGTGCCAGTGGAGACCTGATCGATAACACCAGTGAACCCTGGGGAGTGGCTGGGCTCTGGCTCCCCATCCCGTTGCTCTGCAAATTCCTCTGCCTGCATGCGCTGGATCTCCAGTGGCGATGGGATTTTAGGCATCTGGCTGATATACAGGCATATGCATACCGGCATGGAAATGTAATCTTCTTGTACTGTGGCTTTCTTGCCATGACCTCAGACAGTCATGCTATTTTTGAGCTTATAAACTTTTAACTCCATCTTAATGAAATTGAGCTAGTAGAAGGTCCCATATAAATAATTTAATAATATGTCTGAATGAAATGACTGCTATCTAACTAGTAGAAATAACAGAAGTGATTAAATTAAATTCAATATACACATTAGCCGCTGAACTACATAGCCATAAAAGAAAGAAGAGTGTGGTCTAAAGAGTTGTCTCTTTTCCTCCCACAGCTTTGTAATTATATCTTCAGGGAAATGCCACAGCTCAGCATTTAACGATCTGCCATCAGAGACATTTATAAGGAGATTTTCAGGGAAGGAGAGAGTTGACAGTATCTATTTCACAAAAAAAGCAGTCATTGAATAGAAGCAGAATCGTCTGCTGAGAGGAGCATTGATCTATATATTTACATATCATGAGAAGTTAATAATTCTAAGTTTTTCACTGAAGAAAATCCACAACAAGGTCATGATCTCCCAGGACGTATTTGGAAAATAGAGCATAAATCTTGGACAATGTCAGTCTGTCACTGCCCTACAGCAGATTTGTGTGGTTTGAAAGAGCACAGCTGGTCAATTCAGTGACTGAATGTTTTCCGTAAGGGATGGCTCCGGCAAAACCCAGCCCCTTTGCAACGCTAAACTATGGGGTACTGGAAAAGGGGAAGACATTTGCAATGTAGGAAACAGTGAAATGAAGTATTCATGCAGAATTAACAGATGGCACAGAGTAAACATGGAAAAATTAAGAAAATACTTTTCCTATGGCCAGACTGTAAATCAAACTGCAATATCCTTTGTAGCTGTAGCTGGTACATATATGCAGATATTACTGTTACTTTTGAGGTAAAAACTAAAAGTCTGCTTGAAGGCTAATCTATTAAATTCTTAGCATGAGTAATTTCCAACTTAATGGAAATATTTAATTTCCCAAATGGACAAGAAAAAGTTTAGGTTGTGGCTGTCACGTGCTTCTTAGACATTTCAAAACATGGCTTGCGTAACTGCTCATCTCTCTGAGCAAATTAGATTGTCCAAACAGATTCTGAGATGCAGGAAAAGATCAAGTACCCTTAAGAAGAAGAAGACAAACTTAAACAGATCTGTGAGTGCATTTATTTGACTGACTGAAACACTCAATAAGAGTTGAAGAAGTCTAATTAAATTACCTGTGCTCCTAATCTAGTGAGACAGGGATTTCTGAGACGATATTGTCAGATTCCAAGTGAGATGGTAACAACATCTACTGCTTTGTCTTTTATAGTGACCGTTTATCACTTGCATTTGTCCCAGCATAGGCAGTCAAATAGGTAAATCACAATCATTTCTACTTATAGCAAAAATCAAAATCCTTTATTACGTTTTATCCATTTTTAAAGTGTTGGCTCCTACTGACGTCATTCATGGACTTAATTAAGTGAACCTCGCAGAGCAGCACTGCCATATGTGTGAGAGTGACAGTAGTTTGGTTTTTTCGTTTGGGCATCCTCTGCTCCAGCCGGTGAACAGGAGAGCCTGTCATCACTTCTGGGATTTTGCAAAGCAGGAAATAACCAAAAAAGCTGGTTTAATTTCAAGCTCCATTAGACACAGTGTTTGCCAAACGGAAGATGACCAAATTGGTTGGAAATCTTGTCCTGAGTCCTCTATGTTGGTATTAAAAATCAGAAAGGGTAGGTAGTAATAAACAGAAATCACATAATATATCATCTGAATCATTTACTTTGAAATCACTTCGAGTCTTTTAACGTTTGTTTGTTTTGTTTGGGTTTTTTTTCCCTTGTAGAAGTGTAATTACTCTGGGAATATTGATTATAGAACTGTAGTATCAACCTGGGTTTTCTAGTACCAGATTGTTGAGATCAGTATTTGAATGACAACTATAATTAGACCATATATATATATACACACACATATTTATACACACACACTATACACACACACATAAACTTTCTTTCCTTTCCTTTTCTTTATCCTTCTTTTCAAATGTTGCAAATGCTTGCATAGCACTATGTGATGTGAACGCTGTAATTAGAGGAAGAAAACAGTATAATGAATAAAGAGTAAAGCTGATTTTAAACCAACCTATTATTTTTACTATGACGATTAGTTTGAGTGGCAAGATTTATTCTTCACTCTGCATACTGAAGTGCTTGTTTTCATGTAGAATCTCTCCCCCAGGAAGCTGTATGTTCAAGTCTCATTAGATGCGCTGCCGTTGTGATGTTGATGTGTTATTCTTCCTGCAATGTTGCGTTATCACAGATGCCGGGGGTGGTGGGCTCTTGCCCACGAATTGAGAGCCAGGTCCTGTTGAGTAGGTTGAATGATAACATTTTACAATTTCACGTTTACGTTTAAATGGTGAAGTCATACTCAAGTTTTTAAGGTCAGAAGAAGTCACCAGAGTACCCTAAAATGACATCCAGGAAAACGCGGGCCACAGAAAGTCATCTGCCCATTTTGCGTCCAGCTCAAGTATTTGTAGGGGAAGCTCAGTAATTAATGTAAGAAATATCTCACTGACTCTAATAAGTGGGTTGGGCTTCTGCTCTGATGTGTCGGTTCAATTGATTCAGCAGCCAGAATGATTGATATCGAAGGTATTCAAACCCGGTCCTGCAATTTGGGCTGATAGTCATTAGCTGTGCGCCGGGGCCCTGGCGTGTCATTTGTAGGTCTGCCAAGCCCGGGAGTAGCTGTTGGGCATCTGAACTGTACGGCTCTATTCTCCATTTCTAAAATTTTCCCCTTGAGAGCTATTACCAGAGTTGCCAGCAAAAGGTAGGTAGTGTGAAATATTAAAACTATCCTTAGTTTGGAAAATAGGGACCCTCAAAAGGCGATGGCGATACAGGATCTCAAGTCACGTCCCCATGGGCGAGAGGGGGCTCAGGCTGGTGGTGTTGCCACAGGTAAAGCAGAAGAGCTAAGCAGGAGAATTAAATTGATTCCACGGAACTGATTTAAGTTGAATCAATTTTAAAATGGGTATATATTTGTGTGCTTGTTTGTTAGGAAAGATAGAATCAGTTCTCAAAGCCACCCTTGGGGGCTGCGCCTGCCGCCCACGCGCAGTGTTGATATGCAGTGCCAGCAGCAGGCTTCTGCATCCCAGAGTGCTGGAGAGTGAATGTCAGCTCATTTAATCTTTGTCAGTGTGGTCCTCCCTCACTTCATCCTCTGAAAAGAAAGTTTAAAAGGATGTATTTAAAGAAATGTTTTCAAGATTCGCTCGAGGAATTGTGCTTCTATCTTCTGACTTTAGTTTAACCCGTTCCTTCCCAGACAAGTGATTTCAGAGTCACCTCTAATGCCGGAGCTGGAGTATTTCATTATTACTGGAGCTTATAATACAGTGATCTGTCACTCAGGAGGGAAGTAGCTGTGTGTGTGCTGGGTGCTGTTTAAAAAGTCAGTGTTTACCAGGAGGTAGGAAATCCTAAGGCTTGCTGTAGTTGGAGTCAGAGCCACCCTTGTCTCGTGCTCAATTTTGTATGTCTATGTTTGTGTGCATGTATGTGTATATATGTATGCCAGCATCTCTCCCTCCCTCCCTCCCTCTCTCCCTCCCCATATCAAGGTTGATAAGGAAAGAAACTGATCTGGTCTCATATAAAGAACTTTAAAATAACTATTTTCACATCTGAGTTTAGCATGAAACAAGTGATTCTCAACACTTTCGTGCTTAAATTTTTTAAGATCTGATAGGTTGTTTTGAGAATGTGCTGAATATATTGGCGCGTTTGCGTTCCTCAGATCCTTTGCATGCTCTTTGTTGCTGCGGGAGGACAGGAGGCTTTTACAGCCAGGAAAAAGCAGCTTGTATAGTCTTTCCTACAGCAGCCTCCTCTTCCATCCCAGAGATTTTTACTTCCCAGGGAGCGGAAGACGGCATACACTGCTCGGCTTTATTGCGAGGCACTGCACCAGCTGAAGAAATGGATCCACTCATTCAGGACAAGTAAGCAAATTCAGCTGGCTGATGAAAGGAAGCCTAGACAACGGTGTTCAAACACTCTCTCCCATTTCCTCCCCCTGCCCCCCCCAGATGTCTGGTTTCAGTTTTAAAACATAATAACATTTCATTAAGGAGCCATAGCAACCCTTCACTAATTTGTGAAGAGTACATCGTGAGCTACGTTCTGTACTTATCAACATTTGAGCACTTTAGATCTTGTTTCATCTCATTAGTGGATGTTTATGGGACCTGAGGGTTTCAGCACTCTCTGACTCATTAGTCAGCCTGTGGTGGTGCAGGTTATATACTACAAGAAAGATTTCCCCAGCCTTTAAATGCTCACACAACCTTCAAGAGAAGTTCAGCCAGAAATGTTTTCTCACATTAAACCGCCAGTCGAAAAGGAATGTGCAAAGGTGTGTTGTTTTTCTTTAAAAAACATGACTTAGTATAACACCGTGTATATCAAAGTCATGTTGTGCTCCGTCGCAGACAGCTGCACCACCAAAGAGATGTAATTTCAAAGGGCTGGATATTTAAATTGCTGGCTCTGGAAAATTTAGTCACAGGATGGCATTTACAGGAAACAGCAAATCAGAAGAAGGTGTCGTGTTGGAAGTTGCTTGGTGTTAACATCAGAAAGAGTAGGAATCCTGTTTTCCCACTGATTTAGTGGACCGAAGCCTTTTTTTCCCCAAACGCTACAGTTAACATAGGTTCATGCATGATCTAATTTGTATGAAAATGAATGTTCTTTTTCCTCTACTAAATTTATTAAGCAGTGCACCGTTTAGTAAACTGTCAGTAGCATCTGTTGGAGAAAGGCAAATAAAATACTGATGCAGGAGGAGGTAGTTTGTCCAGATTACCGGCATGTAGTTCCACATACTGTGAAAAAATTCCCTGGGTGCATAATTTAATACAAAATAATCCACCAATCTGCTTTTTGTGGCTTTGTTTCTAATATAGCTTTTCTTCCCCATCATGATTTACAGTTTTCTCTGAAATGCACTGACAAACAGGAAAAACAAATACAAGTGTGAATTAACAGTGTGATGTAAATGACAGAGCAGGAAATGGCATCTTAAATTTGTTTACAATATGCTGCAAGTCAAAGCATAGGAAACTGCTTTATTAATAAGCTGTTGATAGTCATATTCATTAGGAAATCAGAGAAAAAAATGTACAGCTTGCGTGATAATTGCATTATTAACACTGCATAAACCGTATCCATTTTTTCAAGGATTGATGTGGAAGTCAGATTCACATGTTGTGCTTTTGCAAACATAGTAGGTATTTGATTTGTTGTAGGTGGAGCTCTGATACTGTAATTAGGAGAAGATAACTGGTAAGGTCCTTAAAAATCTCTGCCAAAATGGAAATGCAATGAAGATCAGTATCAGATCTTATCTGAGTAAATATTTCTGAATTTTACAGTTGCTACATGGCAAACTGTGCTTATGGAATAATTACTTTACAAATTGGAGATCTCTAACCTCACTCATCAAGTATACCTACACAAGCATTGTATGAGTTTGCTACCAATCGTTTAGGCATGAGTCAATGTGCACATTGTGGTTTTGATGGGAAATCAAAAACTGAGGGCTTTTTGAGGGGACTTGGATTTGAAAGAAAAAAGGCAATATTTTATTTCAGAAGGCTGAAGTACAGATAGAAGCAACACCAGTTCTTTTGTTTAATGCTAACGATGTGGCCGAACAGTTTGTAGAACAACAAGCTATTAAGTTCCAGCACGTCGTGCTCTGAGAGCCTCGTGCCACTGAAGTTGCCAGAGGACACAGCAGCTCGGCCACAAAACCCGCTGATGTGCGGCAGAGGCTGTCAGGGATGCTGCAGAAGGACGTGCTGCAGCTCCGGCATCGGGGCAGGGCGCCGGGGCAGCACCGGCACTCGCTGCACCTGCCACTTTCCCCTCACTTCTGTGAATCCAAAGTAATTTGCAGGCGCCGGATGGTTTACAAGAGGGGGAGACTGCTGCACTTAGTCCACGTTATACCGTTTTCAGCAATTAGTTCAAGATGATGCTGGTAATTGTGCTGTGAGGACCCTGCTACTTGAAAACAGCCCAATTCAGTACCTGTGCGCCTGCTGGAGTGGCTGTGCTTAAGAACCAGACGGCACTTGAGAACATCTTCAAGCTCTAGTGCTTGTTCCATTTTATCTATATTTCTTGATTCATTTCTTCAGCTGCGGAAGTTTCTGTACTTTCACGAAGGGTAAAAGCTGTGTTCGTAGAGCTGTCTGGCAGCGCAGCTTTCCAAGATTTTTTTTTTTTTTAATGTTACTTGAAGCACGGTGTTTGCTTTTCTGCCATGCAGAACTGATGCCTCTGTAGCAGGGTGGCAACATCTGCACACACCTGGGCTCGTGCTGTTCCTATATCATCCTTGTAGAGCTATCCAGGTGGTGGGCTTCAGAACAGTCTGAGAAATCCATGAGGAACCTTCTCAAGTGGAAGCTGAAGGCTGCAGTCCTCTAGCAGGATTTGGGATAAATGTGGTTTTTTCATGGTCAAGATGTAAGCTTGATAGAAGCGATTGTAGCTCTCCCTGGAAGCAAAACGTCCTCTTTCCATGGTGGGCTTGCAGCTTGATTGAGGGACATGAGGCAAATGAGTCGAGGAAATAATGAGGGAAAGGTCTGACAGGTTAGGCGAGGTTTTGAGCACTGCTTTATCTTTAGACTTTTGCCCTGGCTTGCCACAGATTGCCTTATAGCATTTTCTTTCAGAACATGACAATTCTGTCACTCTGACTTCATGGCCTGACATAAATCTTGCTCAGGAGATCAGCCTTGAAGAACCAAGGGAAGGTGCTCTTCTCTGAACTGTTGAGGAGCAAGAGCGTTTGCTGCAAGAGCATGGAGGACTTAAAGGGACTAAACATTAAATGCTGTCTTAAGCTTGTGCATCACTTGTTAAGCTTCTTTCTTGGGGTCCTGGTGACATAGTCCTGGCTGTTTGTCACCTATTTCCGGTAGTCCGGGAAAAGTTAATAGCGTTACTTCAGCTCTTTGCTTTCTGTAACTTCTGGGGGACTTTAACAACTTTAAGGGCTGTTTTGAGGACTTTTCTTTGGCCTGTGTGAGTGGAGTGTTTAGTCCTGGGCAGCAGCCACTGATTTTTCCTCTTCATGTGTCACCTGATGACTCAATGGGGATCTTGTCTCTTCACCTGTGCTGGCTTCCTTCTCTCCTCAAAATCATACCTGTCTTCCGCGCTATCCCTTTCCGGTGTTGCTTTTCTTGCTCTGTCCCTGGTGTGTACCCTCTGGAGTTCAGGACGGGTCTGCAGTGCTCTCCAGGGGCCAAGGAGATGTTGCCATGAGATGCCTGGAGGATCATACCAGGAGTGTGCAGGATGTGCTCCAGATCTGTCATGCTGGTTGGTGGCTGTTGGGAGGACAGGGGCTATCCTGTCACCCTGAGGTGTCCCGCTGGGAGAAGCCAGTGGGCTGTGCTGGGCCGTGCTGGTAATCAGCACTATCTCCCCTCCACAGAGAATCCCGCTGCTGGACTTCTGCTAGGGAAGATTCGTAAATCCTTCAAAAATACTAATAAAAATACCTTTGTAGGTAAATTTGCCACAGTTTTCCACAATAAAAGCATGATTTCTTATCTAAAACCAAATTTAAATGTGCTTTTGCGAAGTCTACCTTCTTATGAAGCATTTGTCCTTGGCCTTGGTCCATCCAATGTAGCATTCGATCTGTGGCCTCAGATTTGATTAAGCAGATTACTTACATCTTCTTTACTATACACCCCTGGATCACAGCTCAGCAGACACCAAAGCGTTTTATTGAAGTCAGAGACATGTAAAAATGTATTGCTGAACTGCCACAGACAAAGTTCTTTGGTGAACCGAAGAAGAAGGAGTTGCCGCAGGGGTCTTATTCACTGCTCCACTATGATTCAGTTGAAATTGCTGCAGTCACAGAGATGTCAGACCAGGGTGGCACGGTGCTGAAACTGGTCCTTTGCCTTGCACTTAGAAACACAGGCTCTGCATTTTCCAGTTGCTTTATGATTTTACCACATCAATGCTGAGCAAGGGGAACAGGTGCAGATCTCATTTCCTGTTGTTATCGATAACAGTGACGGTTCATAACTCCCCGGCGAGTTAGATAATATTTTTGTTCATTTTTTACTTTTATATAAATGAACAGAAAGAACTAGCAATAAGCACATGGTAGTCAAGAGCATCCTGAAGCTCACCACATGCAAAATTTATACAGTGATCTCAGTAGTAAAAATAAGTGAATATTTTAGTTTAAGTCCACGCTTTACTTTGTTCCAGCTCACCTACATGGCAAAAAATAATTCTCCTAGCTATGAGATAGATGGAACTTTTTATAAAGATAGGGGGAAAACCAGTAATTGTTCTGGTTAATGATGACATTTGTCATATCCTGTTTAGTGAACTCATTCTCTTTACTGGTTCACAGTGTTGTCTGTGAAGCCCTTGATCTCTGACACAGTGATTTGTCTGTCTAAAAAGCAGAAATACCTAACATTTACCAAAGAGCAAAGTTTCCCAGCAGGTATCCAAGCTGGAGGTCCTTCTGGGCCACATAGTGAGAGTTCCTTTAGCTGCAGCCCAGAGGACGCATGGAGGGGGACAGGGGAGGCTGCATTTTGGCCTCATCCTGCCACAGATCCATCCCAGGAACTGGGAACTGCTACCAGGTTCCTGCATCAAAAAAAAGCCTGAGAGATTATGTCTGCTTCTTTCAGCATCAGCTCCTGTAGTCCCGTACTTAACGGAGAACATTGTTTATATAAGGCACTGTCTCTCAGGTTAAAAAAAAAAGCTTATCTCTAAATGTTGTGATTTTGATTTAATAACATAACTGACACATTTGCTGTTTAATATCCTATTCCACACTGAACAAAGTCCCTAGACTCATCACGCACTGGTTATCTAAAGTAATAGCAAAATACATTATTTTCTGTTTTAAAGGTCTATAAAGCAGATATCAGCTGATTTTAAAATGCATGTACTTCATGCTCTTGTGTGAAGAAATCATAGTCTTCCCAGTTCTGTTCGATTGCAATTCTTGAAAACAATTTTTCTTTTGCTCAGAAGATTTTCTTTCCTGAGCATGTTTATTCTGGGGATGGGATTTGACTTCTTCCACTGGTTTAGGGCACTAGTACAAGTCATGCTGTGCGATGTACATTTTACGTGCTATTCTGTTTTCACAAAAAGCTAATGAACATAAGCATTTGGGATCCATTGGAAATGGCCTGCTTAATGTGATGCTTCTGTAGTAGATACAGTACTTTCCAAAAGTTACTGCTTCTCCAGTCCTTGCAGCTATTCCTATCATATACACGGGGGAGCACTGGCAAGGACATGTAGTACACTAGCTTTTTTAGTGCCAAAATTACTCTAATTGATCTTAATTCTTATTTATTCTCTGCACTAACATTCAACAGAAAGACAAGCTCCAAATTCTGACTTGTGGCAGCGTCTTCATTAAGGCATGAGTGAGGAATTCGGAGAACTTCAGTGCTTGGGACACTTCTTTATAGACATTTCTGAGTATTTCCATGTCAACTAGAGTCTAACCTGATCCTACTCTTTCTGAAACCTGCAATGATTTTCCTACTAAGTGCACTGGCTCAGCATTGGCTGGTAATAAAGGAAGAGGGCGATTGTCCTTAATACTAAACCTTTCAGCCCAGAGCACTGTAAAAGTGGTGTTAGTGTGATTAAGAAAAACCAAGCCAAGACTATTTATCTGCATAATCTTAGAAATGAGATAGCACAGATTGCAGTGCAAATGCCCAGGCTGCAAGATCAGCACAAGACGTGCTTTTAAAAAAATGTATATGTTAAATTGTCTTGTCTGTCCATGAAAAACACTGGATGAATGCATTTGTCCCACCTCTGCTGCGAAGGCATTGAGAATGAGGGAAGCCCTGCTATCATGCCATGCAGAGGGAGACCCAACCATCCTCTGCTGGGAAAATTTCTGGGCCCCTCTCAGAGGGGGTTTGGGGGACAGAGGTAAAGGTCAGCAATTATATAGCTACTGTGCTTTATGAAGGGAGCAGACCACAGCTGTTCCTCTGCCCTCTTGAACCCATAATTTGTGGAATCAGTTTAGTTTTAGGTTGGCAGTTTCATTCACCCAGTCCCAATTTTCATCCACTTCAGATACCAAGACTGTGTGCTGCCAGCTCCCTAATGAATCCCTCGTTCTTTAGTGTATCAATTTTGATAATTCCTCTGTGAAGTTAGGAAAAGCACAGAGATTTTAATTGTGGCATTAAAAGCCATCTAGATCCTTGCACTGAAATCCAAAGGTACCTGTGAGATTTCTAAAAAATCTTGTATCGGGAAAACTGACAGGGAACTGAATCAGCATCCTTTTCATTACAGACTATTGCTATAATGATTAAAGCATATTTTCCTCATCAGGGACAGCATATTTACCGTGCTATCCATTAGGGAGATAATTGCTCCTGAAAGATATGCCAAAATACCACTTTTTTGATGTGTGAATGTTCACAGTCACCTGTATAAATAGCAGTGGGCTGCTAGAGAAAACTGTATTGATGCTTTTGCCTTTACTTCTGGGATTTAGTTTATTTGCCTTTCATGATCAGTGAGAATTTTGTAGAACTGCTTCCCCAGAACAATGCCTGTAAGGAGCAGGGGGACAATGGGCGAGTGCCGTGGTGCTGGGGGGCTGAGCTGTCAGTCGGAGCTGATATCTGTCTGAAACTGTGAGCTTAATTAAAAAATCTTCAGTGACTGCAACAGGTTTTATTTCTAGACCCATACTTTGAGATGGAAGAGGGGCAGGGATCTGAGAAGAGTTAGCCGTTATTGTTGGCCCGTGTGCTGCTGCACCAAAGCAGCAATAGATACCGATAGGTTTCCGGTAGACAATTCAATGGTAACTTTCTTCTGAGCACTGCAGCGTGGGAGCCTTTGAAAGAAAGAGGTTAAGAGATAAGTAAGTAGGACTGGAGTTGCTATTATTACAGCTATTTTTTTTTATTTCTAATACATGTCATCCTCTTTTATTAGGAGCTGACTGTTGAACCAGGAAAACTGGTGCCACAGTGTAAAAATGACACATAGGCAAGGAAGTATCATTGATAAGTGATCTGAATGGTACTGACCTTTCAGAAAAATTGGATAAAAATATACATGTCTTGAGACTTTCAAAAGTAAAAGATCACCTGCGTCCTCTCATTATGCACAGAGAGCACGAGTACTTCTAGCAGTGACAAGGAAAACAAAGCTGCTGTGATCCCTACCTTAACCTCCCAGCCATGGGAACTAGTACATCAGGCATTGTGTATCGCTAAAATCACAGCTCTTACCACACCAGGGAGCTGAAAAGAGAACTGAGAATACCAGAGATGTCAAATTTGAGTGAATGCTCCCCAAATCCCAGTTGTACAACTGTAACACTCTCAGTATGCTATTCAAATATCAATTAATTAATGTTTGCTATTGTATGTGATTTAACCATATATTCAGGGCTTCTTTGTTCACTTAGCAGCAATAAGATGTCACTGCAAGATCTACTGAGGGGAGAAGTCAATTTTTAAGTGCAGCCTTGTGAGCTTTCACTGATTTCCTATAAATTTGCACTGGCGCTCTCCCAAATTCACACTCTCATCTTTCCTGGTTCTCCGTACCGATAGGCACCTATCCTTCCTGTTTCACATATGAGAACACAGTGTTTGTCAGTCTTAAACATTCAGTTTTCATCAGTTAGATTTTGTAAATACATTATTTATCTACCAATCTGTTTATATACATTTGGTGTGAAAGTCGCCTACTTTCCTTTTCATCTCTGTAAACAATGTTTCTGCGTCCTGCTCTGCAGAGGCTGTTACTCTCAGCCTTCCAGGACTCTGAACAGGGAGTTTTTTGGCTGAGATGTCTTTTTGTCAGCTTCTGCTTGGCTGCAGCAAAGAAATCTGGGGAAAAGACATTAGCCAGCTAATAGCAGCTTGCTACATCTCCGCTTTCTGGTACCTTAGGAAAGAATTCTGTTTAGACTAGAATTTGCAGCAGTAGATGCATCCTCGATCAGCTGAATATAGGTTGAACAGAGGAGGTTTTAGTCATATGCATCCCATTCTCTAATGTACCCTAAACTTGTATCTACAGAAAGAAAATGTAGGTGATGAGGTTGTGGATGAGTACAACAAAGCTTCTTAAACTGCCTTGTGTGGACATTATGTAAGTCGTATATACAAGCACATATAGATGCGTCTATATACACTTAGATAAGCTTTCCTTTAAGGAATATAGCTAGGGAGATTGGTCAGATATGACCCTTAAACGCCCCATTTGAAGATGACTGATTGCTTTCTGCCTGCATGTCGGCTCAGGGATAACTGCGTGCATGTTCACAGGAGGCACAGAGGAGCCTGTGGCTGGCTGCATGCTGGCGTGGGGCTCCCTGAGGAACGGGAGAAGACTGCTGGTGGAGAAAAGTACTTTACACAGGAAAGGGCGTTCCTCAAGAGACGTATAGAAATAACAAAAAAATAAATAAAGATCTCTAAATCATCCAAACATGGATTTTCTTCTTCTAATAGAAACATAAAAAAAACATAGAATCATTTCGGTTAGGAAAGACCTTTAAGATCATCAAGTCCAACCACTAACCTAGCACTGCGAAGTTCACCACTAAATCACGTCCCTAAGCACCACATCTACACATCTTTCAAATACGTCCAGGGATGGTGACTGAAACACCTCTCTGGGCAGCCTGCTCCAGTGCTTCACAACCCTTTTGGTAAAGAAATTCTTCCTAACATCCAGTCTAAACACCCCCCGATGCAACTTGAGGCCATTTCCTCTCATCCTATCACTAGTAACTTGGGAGAAGAGACCAACCCCCACCTCACCACAACCTCCTTTCAGGTAGCTGTAAGACAGCCATAAGGTCTCCCCTCAGCCTCCTCTTCTCCAGGCTGAACACCCCCAGCTCCCTCAGCCGCTCCCCATCACACTTGTGCTCCAGACCCTTCCCCAGCTCCGTTGCCCTTCTCTGGACACGCTCCAGCACCTCAATGTCCTTCTTGTCCCGAGGGGCCCAAAACTGAACCCAGCAATCGAGGTGCGGCCTCACCAGTGCCGAGCACAGGGGCACCATCCCTGCCCTGCTCCTGCTGCCCACACTAGTGCTGAGACAAGCCAGGATGCTGTTGGCCTTCTTGGCCACCTGGGCACACGCTGGCTCGTGTCCAGCCGGCTGTCAGCCACCACCCCCAGGTCCTTCTCTGCCGGGCAGCTTTCCAGCCACTCTTCCCCAAGCCTGGAGCGTTGCATGGGGTTGTTGTGGCCCAAGTGCAGGACCCAGCACTTGGCCTTGTCTTACCTCAAACAATTGGCCTTGTCCCATCGATCCAGCCTGTCCAGATCCCTCTGCAGAGCCTTCCTACCCTCGAGCAGATCAACGCTCCTGCCCAATTTGGTGTCATCTGCAAACTTACTGGGGGCGCACTCGATCCCCCCATCCAGGTCATTGATAAAGATATGAAAGAGAACTGGCCCCAACACTGAGCCCTGGGGAACACCGCTTGTGACCGGCCACCAGCTGGATGTAACTCCTTTCACCACAACTCCCTGGGCCTGGCCATCCAGCCAGTTTTTTTACCCAGCGATGAGTACACCTGTTTAAGCCACGAGCAGCCAGTTTCTCCAGGAGAATGCTGTGAGAAATGATATTAAATGCTTTACTAAAGTCTAGGTAGACAGCATCCACAGCCTTTCCCTCCTCCACTAAGATGGTCACTTGGTCAGGTTGGAGATCAGGTTGGTCAGGCAGGACCTGCCTTTCCTAAACCCATGCTGAGTGGGCCTGATCCCCTGGTTATCCTGCACATGCCTGGTGAGCTCACTCACGATGAACCGCTCCATAACCTTCCCCGGTACCGAGGTCAGGCTGACAGGCCTGTAGTTCCCCAGATCCTCCTTCTGGCCATTCTTGTAGATGGGCATCACATTTGCTAACCTCCAGCCAACTGAGACCTCCCCAGTTAGGCAGGACTAATGCTCAGTAGCATTGGACAACTTAAGAAGAGCTGATTTCCAGAGAGCACACAGTGTAATGTACTAACAGGTAGCTCGGCGCTGTCTAATTCCTGCTTGCTGTTTTGTTCATTTTTTTTTTTACACACACTATCGAAACAAATATTGAGAAACTGGGAATGAGGAGAGAATTTGGTTGTGCTCTGGGCTTTGTGT
This sequence comes from Sula dactylatra, assembly GCA_013389905.1. Classification (NCBI taxonomy): domain Eukaryota; kingdom Metazoa; phylum Chordata; class Aves; order Suliformes; family Sulidae; genus Sula; species Sula dactylatra. Next base: position 115,488 of record WEKW01023370.1, on the reverse strand, counting down.
TAAGCTGATAAAAAGTCAACCAGCTGAAGCATTAAAAGATGGATTTTCCTTTAAATTAATTAGGTTGGATTTACGCGATGTTCCACATGGCAGAACTGCCAAGGTTTCTTCTGTGAACCTGGAAGCTGTTGGTCATACGGAAGTGAACGCCACATGTATGTAAGGGCGGTGGAAATGTTTCCTTTTGAGCTTCAGCAGTTGTTCTCTGTGTAACACAGAACAAAACTGCTGAGGTCTTGGGAGCAGCAACACAGAAGAAAACTGCTGAGGTCTTGGGAACAGCCAAGGTCTTTGTCTCTGCTGGGATCTCTAAAATAGGCAAAAGAACCCTATTTAGTGACCTGTCTTTCTTTAAGCAGGGGAAACATGCTAGCAAGGAGACTGGGAGGTTAAGGGGAGCAGATAAGAGTTAGGGAATGAAGGGAGAGGCAAGAGGACTGCCGTCAGCTGACACTTGACTGTAGTGTTGATTTGGCTTGTTGGAGATGGTATGTGAGTCTTGGCCTAGGAACGGCTGGAGATCACGTTGCAATCTGACTTGACGTTTTGGCCTGATGTGTACAGGCCATTCTGTCATTTTCTTGGGGAAAAAAATTCCTTTGCTTCCAGATTGTTAGTGAAAAAGAAAAACATTTATTTTCCTACTGAAACCTTCCCGATCAGGATGTTGGGTTGGTGAAAATTACTAGAGGCAGCGGAGGTCTGGTGTAGTGAAATTTCGTAAGGGATTGGCTCCTTAATAAAGTGGAATTAAAAGCTGATTTAGGGAATCGTCTCCTAAAGAAGCAGCAGCAGAAGGTATTGACACCTACACATGTGATATAAAATGATCCCTTCCCCAGCTCCTCGAACAGAGGAGGTCTGAGAGCACCGGAGCAGTTGCCTTACTCCAGGTGTGAATGCAGGTGTTTCAACAGCGTGCTGAAAAGTAGAGAGAGAGAAATGGCAAAAAACCAGTTGTGTTTCTCGACACAGGTGGTATTTTCAGGAAGAGAAAAGTAAGTCAAAATGTACCAATTCTGTTGGTAAACAGGAGACTGTTGTAGCTGTCGCTGTTGCTGCGTCTGACCGTCAGGGTTCTCACCTCCCCTCCTGAGCGAGCCACACAAAAATGGAGCCTGTTAATTTGCTTTAGAGACTGTGGTGTAAAATGAAGGTAGAAATCCAAACTGTTAGGCCAAGTTTTTTAATCTTCAGGTTCAATTTAAGTTGCTGCTTAAACTACCCACTGAAATAGTGTTATGTGAATAATTAGCAAATTAATAGCTCACCATGTTGTGCAGAAATGTCAGCCCCTAGAAATGTCATTGCTAATTCTTTACTAGCTTAACTTTTCATTTTTAGACCAATAATTTTGTCTCCACTGGGAATGTGCTGTCTTGCTGCTGAATAATGGAACAATATTTATAAGAAAGCTAGAATTTCAGCATTTTGAAGACGGTTTAATTGACATTAATTGAGATTTCACGTACATAAATACATTTTTTTGCCAAGGTGATGTTCTTCAGCCTGGTGGAGGCAGGGGAGAGGTTTATATCCCATCTACTGCCACAGCTCCCAGATGAAACAGAAGATCCTGGAGATTTTGATGCTTTAGCAGTCCTCAGGATCTGAAGCACCCAGAGATGTGACTGGCACCTTGTGGAAAGACCCACTGTTGGCCATCAGCCACATCTGGGGCTGCATCAAGAGCAGGCAGCTTCCAGCCGTGGCCCTTATTCAGAGAGCTCGCTCACGGCATGTTCCCCGAGGTGACAAGAGTCCACCCATTTGTTACACACTGGCAATTTTTTTGTTTTTCCTTTAGCCATTCTCAGACAGCCCCTTTAAAAGTAAGGCTCAGGATGTGGGAGCACAGATCTGGTGGCATCCATGAGTAATGCAGCACTTACTTAGTGCTTTAAACGCCCCAGTGCTGCCAGTCAAGCGGCGCTCGTGCGGCCTTGTGGACGGTACGTGATGTATGTGCTGCCGTTCCTGCCGCTCCCGTGGAAGTAATTAGATCACCCGAAGGGCATGTCGCTGGGTGTGTTGACTGCGCCACTTGAAGAAGTAACAAGACATCTTATTCTCCTTTAAGCCATAGTAATGCATGCTACGGTTTGTGCTTCTCTGTTATGTACTGCGCTCTGGGATGAAGAAATCAGCTTTGGTTTGCTGTAGGAACCCAGTTGCAGAGCTGGAACAAACTGGTGAGGGGTGAGAGCGTGGATCGTCTCTTCAGTTTCTGTAGAAATCTGTCTTAACTGGATTGCAAAAGACATACTGGGATCTGGTAACTCAGCAAGGACTTCAATTCTGTTGCTGTGTGCAGCATTATAAGAAAGCAAATGGATAATGAAAATACTGTATTGCATTGCATTATACCTACCAGAAAAAATGCAAAATGAGGCATGCCTTTCCATCCTGGTACCTGCCATTTAAAATTAGTTACTCCCCAGTTAGCATTCATTTTTGTTTGGCTGGATAATTAGAAGGCTATTTTGTTGTGTTAGAGCAAGTACGAACAAATTGATCACATTATTTTCAAAATGCTTTGCTTTCTTAAAAATAATTGAAAAGCTGGGCCCAGAAAACCACCATCAATACCCATATTTGTCTAATTTAAAGTTTTATAGGAACTTTTCAGGAGCGGAAGTATATATTAAGGTGACTCTTTGATGCTGATGAAAGTAAAACTGGAGTTTTCTTTTGTGTCTTTTTTTTTAAGCTAAAGCTTTTTGTTACATACTTGCCTGTAAGAAGTACTTGAAGGTTACTATGAGATAAATGCAAATGGTTGGTAACTCCTTTTTCAGTTGTTTTATCCTAATTAAAATTGAGAATGTTGTTTACAGCATAGTATTTATTTAACTGAGGTTTGCGAACCCTGAGTAACAATTTACTTCGATTGTTTCAGCAGTTCAGCTTAGTTTCATTTTGATCACAGAGGAGCTACCAAGTAAATAGTTCATCTGCATACCATAGACTTTTTTTTTTTTTTTTTTTTAAGTGGTAGGAATTTTTCCTGGTGGATTAACTCTTTCAATAGCGACTTTGACATTATTGTAATTACACCTCATATATAACCTATCACATCAGTAGGAGGAAAAAATTAAGAGAAACAGCCGTTAATTTTGTTCATTCAAACTGTGTTTGCTCGCAAGAAGACAGGCTATTATTTCGTCTTACAAAAGCCATAATGAGAAATTTTCTGAGCTGATTGTCTGGATCAAGCAAAGGGCAATGTGCATTTGATTAAAGTCCACCTGAAGCCTTGAGCCCAGGCGTATCAAATGGGAAAGCAAACTCAGTTTCTAAATCCTAGAACAGATAGGTAGACACCGGGCCAATGTCAGTTGGGATTTTTAATCAGAAAAAAAAAAAAAAATCGTAGGGCTACATTGGCTGGAAAGGTTAAAGCTAAGTGAGAAAAAATCCCTCAAACCCAAGAAGATCTATTGTGAGGACTTCATACCTTGAAAAGCACCGTCAGTAAGACCCAGAAAATCTTTTCTTGCGTAGGGTAAATGCCACTTAGTTTTTGTAAGTTTGTTTTATATTCACTTTTTAGAGATTATTTCCCTGCTGCATTGTTCGTACCTCTGTTTCCCCACACGCAGCACCAGGAAAATAACAAGCAATATGAAATTTGTAAAAATATCAGTCAGTCTGATGCCCCTTACTTGATTATATCCACAATCTCCCTGGGTAGACGTGCCATTTCCCAGGATCCGATCAGTAAGGTAGCAGCAGCAGTCTGCGAGCCCTGGCAGTGTGTTAATAAATCCCACTTTTCCAGTGAGTTATATATGAACTGATGCTGAAGTCACTTGGAGTTTTGTGAGCTGATCAATGGCAGGATTGGACACAAAAGCCGAATGAAGAGGGAGAAAAAATATTCCGCTGCTTCAAGTATCATTGCCACGAGGAATATGAGAAGCTTTATATTGTGTCGTATGACTTGTCCCATGGAGTAAATTAATTTAGTATCAACAGCGGAGTTTTGCTGATGCTGAAGACTATGAAAGTTACAGAGAATAGGTTAAGGTGACATACATCAATCTCAAATATTTACTGCCAGTTACATTTGCAAACAAAGAGGCAAAATATTTCACGTTGCAGTGCACTCAGAGGAACTGCTCACCCCCATCAGGTTACTGCCCTTTGTCTCTCAAAGATGTTCTCAAATGGATTATTTCCCCAGGAAGAAGGTATACACAGAAGTTGAGGGAAAGGGTGAATAAAAAAAAGGTAGCTCTTCAGTCCTAACTTAGCAAGCACTCGTGCGGTCTTGCAGTGCTGCAGTTGTGCCCTTGCCTGGCGTTTCCCTCCCTGCTCATCCAACGGGGCTGTCAGATAAGATCTGGGACAAGATCTCAAGAGATAAATTGGTACAACTCTAACAGTGGGATCATGAGCATCATTAGCCCTCCTGCTACCCTTTTATTTAATTTACTTTGCTATCTTTACTTTGTCTTATCTACCCAATTAAGTCTACAAAAATTAACCGATCTCTTGTGAAAAATATGCTGTTGGTACTCAGAGTAGGTGTGCTGTATCTGTTTTCTAAAGAAAAAATAAAGAAAAACTTTGTAAGCAAGCTAAAGTATCAGATAGAGAACTAGTAAGATTGCTGTCTCTTGGGTTAGCAATTTCCCCATCTATGAAAAGACTAAGGGGACGGTCCAAAATTTGGGTGTTGTATCTTAAAAGGACTTGACTTTGCCATTCAGTACAGAAGTGGGTCAGCAGAAAAAGCAGCTATTGTAGCATCTACTTCACCAGAGAGTAGCTGGGTATTTTTTTGTGCTGGTCCAAGTAGGTGCAGCTGGTGCAGTGGATCTGCATTGGAGCTCTGATGGTGGGGCACGGTTTTGCAAGGATGCACGCGAGCCCGATTAAAGGTAAATCAGGAAATTCACCGTATTTTCTCTAATAACACCTGTTATTAGATCATGTAGTGTTGCAAAGGCTTGGGATTGAGCTACTGTGTTTAAAAAGGAGCAGTGGAAAAGCTTCCTCTGAGGGACTCCCGTTGCAAAAAGAGATGGGGGTGGCGAAGGGCTCAGCTCGGCGGGCTTGCTTTCTGCTAATAGCTACACAACGTGATACATCTTGTTTTCTGGCTAGTCTGTATCCTGGTAGAAAAGTATATGCTTTTCAGCCTGACCTGCCTGTGACCGTGATACTTGGCTTGCGGTTAATTGAATGATTTTTTTTTTTTTAGCTGATACTTTATTTGGTGAAAACCACAGTTTTTACTGATATAAAAATATTTTTGTGAAGCCAGCTGGATTCTTCTCGTACTTCCAGCTATTTCAGCGTAAACAATTTTGTGTGCATGAAAGGAAATTTTGGAAATATTAATTTAAAAATTGAAAATGTCAGGTTTCCCCAAAATGTCTCTGGCCTGATAACCAAGAAAGAGGAAGGACGCAAAATGTTGTGTCTAGCCGTGATTTCAACATAGGGCTTTGTCTCAAAGCTGTTACAGCATTTGTTACTGACTTGGATATTTCCTTGTACACTTACAGAAAAGATGAGAATTTGCATGTGTAACTGCATCATCTTTGATTTCTACTCTATGAGTTTAGTCATTAGTATTCATTGCTCTATAGTCTTTTCCCAGGCCTTTTTGCAAAGGACAGCTAGTATGTGGGAAATGTTGAGTGTTTTTGTAGCTTGGTATTTGAAATACAAGCAGCTTTACTTGGATGCACCGGATCACGGAGTATGTTTTATTCTCCAGTTAGGTGTCTGCTTGCATGCCCGGTGAAGTCAATGGAAGAACTTCTATTGATCTGACAGTCTTTATTATTAGGATGAGAATATTATCAGGAGGTAGAGGAGGGAAAAAAAATTATTTTTGGATAAACATGATTATAAATTTAAAATTCATGTCCTAATGATATTCTGTTCATATTCTGGGATATTAATTTTAAATTCACTGCTTCAGTGATTAATCTTGCCTTAAAGAAATTTACTAGAATATTGAAACCCAGGGAACACAAAGGGACAAGAGTGGAGTCAAAAGAAATTCTTTTTAGAATCTGGATATTTCTAAATGGTTACTGTTCTGATACTTACTTAGCGCTAGGTTTTTTTCTTTCTAAGTTTTTGTTTTGTCTTGTTTTTAAACTTGCCGATTGATTCGTAAGTGAAGGCAATGGGAGTTTTTCCATTAACTTCATTGAACTATGAAACAGGCACCACCTGTCGTTGCATACATCAACCCCTCAGTTTAGTCGTAGTGTCTTATTTTTTTGAATGAAACAAAATAATAGCTCTGCAGGGCAGCTGATCACCTTATTATTTTCCATAAATCTACATTACTGTCACACACAAGAACTGCCTGTCTGCCAGAGAAGAGATTCGATTAAAAGGCTGCCAGAACAAATGTACCTACCTTGCATCCCAAAGTCAGACACATTTGGTTCCAGCAAAATATAAGAGCAGCTTACTCAGATGAAGGCCCTCTGCCTGAAATGTCTTGCCACCATTTTTACAGAGTTTACTTGAGGAATCAACAGCTGAAGTGTCTTTTTACTGCCCTGATGGATCATACCTCACTTTTTCTCTATGTAGACAGAGATCATATCGTAGGATAGAGCTTTTCGCTACAGATGATAATGTAGTTTTGCTTTGCTGGCTGTTTACAAAAAACTATCTAAACGTGTTACCTCTTGTTTAGTGTAAAAGTTTCCTCGTCCCTCATTACAAGATATCTTAATCCTAGATGGGATCATGGTAGATGATAATCCAGAAAATATGAAAAGTAAGTTTTTTTTTTTTCAGGAGCCACCTCTAAATAGGGAGGATTTGTTCAGGTGCCCTGTGCTTCCAAGAAGGGTCCATTTCTAAGGCGTTTCTGTGGTCTTCCTTGGAAATAAAACCAAACAGAACATCTAAACCAAGAATTTTCCTTAAAAGTTCCCCATATTCGTGACAGGGGAATTATGTTTTAAGAGCCCTGTACATTGTAATTAGTTTCTGGAAGTATATTAAAACTATATTGAAATCACGCCTTTAAGAGCGTGTATTTAAAAAGAATTTCAGCTTTCTATTTATTTATGTATGTAAGAGTTAAGTTCTTGCACCTGAAGTCAAAACTTAAAAGACTGATCCAGGATCTGGTTTTTTATTTATTAATTTTTACTTCTACTTGTTAATAAGTTGGCTTTTCCAGGGTTACAGACATTGGTCACCTCTTTCAGTAGCCTTTTGTTTCTTACATGCAATATCTAAAGGTAGCCTAAAGGCTCATTGGAATCTAATACTTAGCTAATCGCTTTGGTGTATTTAGTAGGCTTTTCAGAGCTTAATTTTATTTTTTGTCCCACAGCAGCAAAAATAGGTGTCATCTGTCATCTACTTTTTCCGCACTAAGAGGTCTCATACTTTTTGATTCTGTAGCTCCTTAGCTATGTGCATACACATTTTCTGCTGACATTTCTGTGATGTTCTTAGTGACCAGCTTCGCTCAGGTGCCGCGTTATTATTCTCTTATTATTTCTTCTGGTGTTAGTTTATTATTGATTCAAGTTTGCTCATTTTGCTCATTTTTAAAGTTGTTGGTGATGTTCTAGAAGTAGTTTAGTTTCCTTCTGATAAAATTACTTGTATTTCTCATACTTTCCTGACTTTTTTGGGAGGAGGGCCATTGTCTTTTTCCTGTGTGCTGGAAGGTGTGGTTGGTAGGGAAGTTAGCTGCGTGCTGGTGTACCCTCTGGGTCATCAAATAAAGCTGCTGTTTAATAAGAAAGTCAGCCTGTGCAGATTCATAGCAGATTCATACCAGTACAGAGCTCATTCTGCACCCTTTAGTGGTGCAAGCGTCTGAATGCAAAAAATGTCAGGGGTTGGGAGTGGTTGTCTAACTGAAATATAAATAAAAAATGCAGGTAGATTAAACAAAAAATAATACTTATATCAGATACATCTAGAATTAGGGTATGTACAAGGAAAGTGTTCTGTAATGTCCTACCTGAAGGAAAAATTAAGGAAATCCTTCTGTAGCAATGTGCATCAGCATACAACAGAGTTTAACAGCAGCAGATGCCAGTAATTGTAACATTACCTACGTGGCATGACAGGCAATTTAAGGCTAAGCCCAGATATTGATGGACTTTGCATGTGAGCTTCCCTTCCCTGGGTACCCTGGTGAGTGATGAAGATGTGAGAAATATCCTCGCCTCTTCCCTGAAACACTCTCCCTCTTGGGAGTAATTAAGCACAGGGAGGCTTGGGGAGGTGTACGGACCTTTCTGTCCCCCTGTCCACCCTAGTGCATCTCTTGCACCAGAAACTTCCCGTGCAGAGCGTGTATGCACAGCGTAAGAATGATTTTGCGCTAATCAAAATATGGTACCTAAGGAAGCCTTTGAGAGCTGGGGTTTCTAGCAGTGAAGTCAGCTTCAAGCCTTCCAGAAAGCCTTTGGGCACAGCAGGTATTTTACAATGTTTGTCAGCTATCTCATCTCCAAAGCTACGGCACAATTGGAGACACAGTTTGGGGAAAATCAGTTTGGTCCCAACAAGCCAATTTAAAATAATTTTAAGGGTAAAAAGCAGCGAAAAGCCTGTGTTGATCCTGTTGTAAAAAGGCATATATGTCATACCTGCCACGAGCTCTGCTAAGCTTTCATTTCTCTGAACTTTTGGAAGTAATTGTTATTACAGGTATGGTAAAAGAGCAGAAAAGCTCCCCTCAAGCAATATGTAGATATTTTCTGTTCCAGCAAATGACTAACTATACGAGGATTTCTTTGGTGAACATGAAAGATTTATTTAAAACTGCTTTGTCCTCTGGTAGCTCATCTAAAGAAAACGATACTGGTAGAGGTATAGCAGTACAGGAGGATACAGGCAGATGCATTTGAACTCTTTTTTTGCCTCCTAAAGTGCCATTGCAGAGTGTGGGCATGAAGCTGTAGTGCTGCAACGTGGTGTATGTGCTGGACCTCAGTTACACGTAAAGCAGAGGAGATGGTAGCAACTGGGGTGTAGTCCAGGAGTAAGTACTCCAAATTCTCAACTGTTCTTTGCATCTTCCTAAAACAATACAGAAAACAGGACAATATTTCAGAGTAACAGCACATGGCAAACCTGCAAGAGTGAGTACACTAGGGTCTCTTTGAAGGATGATCCCCTTAACCCCTCTCTCTACAAGAAGATCTTTGTGGAAAACAAGAGTTCTGTGTGAGCTTTGCCTCCATCCCAAATCTCATCTCCTGCTCTGGGGTTTCTCTGCCAGCGAGCTGCGACTCTGCCAACTGTTACAGAAACAAAAGCTCTTTCCAGTTCGCTTCACCCAGAAATAGCCTGCTGTCTAAAAGCCTTCCTAGCCCAGCTTTCTGCTCTCTAGTTTAACATCCCCCCCGCCTATTCTGCGGGGCGGGTCCTAAACCTTCAAGGTATTTTTTCCTGCAGGTCTGGCCTCGAGCGCCCCACGGGTTGGGCTGCAGGATGCTGTGCCTCGGCCTCCTTTCAAGGCATAGGGCACAGAGGCTGCTGCAGAGAGAGGTCAGAGCACATTGTGGCAAGAGATCCAAGGGGCATGCAGCTTCATATGCTCTCAAAGGCAAAATCTTGCAAAGGCTATCATGGAAACGGATATGTAACATCTCAATTCTATTTTAAAGCTCTCGGACAATAAAATAACACCGAATCCCTGGCCTGATAATCACATTTCAACCAGAAGGAGACATAGGAAAAATACTTTATTTCTCAGGAAAAAGTCTGATTATGCTGGTTATACGCTGCCATCCAGAAATCCTCAAAGAGCAGCCAATAGACGCTAGAGGGCAAAACGTTGGATTGCCCATTTAGTTTACATATCTGTAAACTGGATTTAAAACAAATACTTATCTGAACTTTTACACGTGTATGTGTGCACAATGCAATGTACTGACAGGTTTCCCAACGTGTATTCTGCGACACAATTTGTGTATGTTATCTTCGTGTTGGAGACAGAATGGGGTGTCCGGATCACGTGTCACTCCTGGATCTGGCTCAGCAAAATAGGTGCGAGAATTTTCTTTGGTCAGGCCCAAATTACTGACGTAATTACAATTACCTGTTTAAATGAGAGCTTGCATAGCAGCTAACAGATTATTGAATGGAAAAATAGATGAACTGCTGAATGCTACTTGAAAGTTTGAAACCTTATTTTATTTCAGCCTCCTCTGATCAGAAAAAGAGCGTTTAGGGGATTTTTAGATGCATTTTCAAATACAATCTTAAGTCTTTCGGTTTAGTTTTAGCAACTAAATACATTAGTTCCACCAGAACAGAACAGATATGCTGAACCCCTGAGCTCCCCTCCCTCGTACATCGCTGGGAAACTTTGTGTTCGAAACTTGGAGATCACATATGACACTATTCCAGCTACCCACATCAAAATTTCTTGATTGCTTTACAGACTTGGCTTACTTTGCAAATCCTGCAAGTACATTTCAATCAAGCTTGAATTTGACTTAAAAATAAAAATATTTCATCCAAGAAATTGGATTTTTCAATTTATTATAACTTTAAAAAAGATTCAAGCTAGTGTGGATGACCCAATATAGTATGACTATGATGTTTTAAAAATCATCAAAGCAATTCTTTCTTATCGTGCGAATTTGCCTGCAAGTTTGACCTTGCTTGCTACGTTTTCTACATGTACTGCAGTGCTTTAACCACCTGATTTCCAGTAATCTTTCATGGCTATAACTCTGCTTAGAAAGTCAGATGGATAATAGCATTTCAGTGATGTCACTTTTCTTTATATCAATTTTATCTGAAAATAAAACACATTGAAATTACAGGAAAATTGAGGGTGAAGCAGAAGCTCTTTTTTCTTATGCAAATTATTTAAGACTTTTATGTACGTCTCAGAAGCCTGTTAAGAGCTGCAGTAGACAGAATGGTGTTTCCCTCTTCATCTGTGAAATTCAGGAAACTGTAAATGATAGTTCTTATTTGTGTAACCTTAGCGTTGTTGTAAGGAAACGATTACTGTATGTGCTGTACATGTTACCACTCTGGCATCTCCTAGACTGATAAATCAAGATAAGGCTTTTATCCACATTCAAGTGTGACTCGGAAGAACAGATGACTGAACTTATTAAGACTGTGAATGAAGTTAGAAGGAGCTGTGATTCCACCACCACACAGAGAAGTGGTTTCTGAGGTTTCTAGGGAAGATTACTACTTCTTGATCAAAGCTCCAAAAGCAAACTAGAAAAAATAATCTCTTCCTTTTTCAAGCGTTGTGACTCTTTGTCCTAAAGATACTCTTATGCTCCAGTCATTGCATAGGACCCCAACAGTAGTGGTGAAAGTCCTTCGCTAATCAAGGGTCTTGTTTTTCAAAGACATAATAAAGAATAGTAAGGAGTGTGGCATCAGAAATTCAGATTAACACAGCCTCGATCATGTCCTCAGGTTCTCTTCTCTCTTTTCATGTGTGTTATTGGCACCACAACAGAGAAAAATACCAGTCTTTTTATAGGAGTCAGATACAAAGTACAGTGATTAAGTGCTGAATTCTATGAATTGGGAAGCTTAAAACCATAAGCTGTAGCAAACAATCTACTCTTTCGACAGCATTTTATACTTGCAGTTTTTACTTACTGCGTGGTTTAGGTCTTCCAAATAGTTTTAAGTGTTATAATTACAACTCTGCTGAGGGCATGTGCTTAAGGCCACAGCCCTTGAGCCACGGTACCTACGAACCTGATGTTTGCAGAGGTCTTGACCCCATTAGCTGGGCAAACCTGCGTGCATTTGAGTCACAGCCGTGCTTTGGGGAAATCTTGATCTTATTCCAATATAATTAAGGAAATCCAGGCCACAGTGGTTCAAAGTACAGTGTTTTATGCTCACTCAAGTAGCATTACAGGGGCCTACTGAAGAGGTGTATTAAAATCTCAAAGTTTGTAATCTGCAACTTTGATTGCCAAGCAAAACACTGAGACGCTATTTGTGAATGTTGCATTTTTCCACTTGTAAAGACTATATTGTCAAACAGGATAATGTACACTTCTGCAAAAATACGTTCTGTAAATGTAGTTTGCATATAATAACTATTTAATGTATCACGTCTTCCTATACTGCATTTTCTGGGCAGTGCAGCTGGTGCTGCAGGGACAGGCCAGCCGTGACCCTGCTGATGTGACCGGGCAGCCTGTGCATCGTGACCAAGAGCACACGTTGGTCCCTCAGTCCACATCATGAGCTGGAGCTTTACTCTTTGGATCTTTGTGCAGCAACAGAAGAGTGAAGTTTTGCATCGTTTGCATGTCTCAAGGGACAGAATTGAAATACTCACTAGAACAAGGTCAGAATGATAAAAGTGACATGAAAGAGGGTCTTTTTAGAAGGATTTCATTGAAAAATTTGGGCTTTAGAAAGAGAAAATGTCTCAGGGAGTTGGTAATGGGATACGGATTGTATTTCCTATAGGTCACTGTCTCTATTCCTATAGAGATCAGCAGTGGTGGCTGAACATCGTAACTAGCTAATAGCCGAGTTAGGCAGGCGATGTGAATGTACTGACTGTTTCAGTCTATTTTCTTGTGTGATTATTCACATCTCAAAAATGCTATCTTGACTCTGAGTAACTGCTGTCCCCATTAGCGCTGTAAACAAGAAGGTCAAGGACCGAACTGGAACAAAGGCTGAGCTATTGCCTCTTCTCAGGCTAGATTGAGCCTGGAAGCTCACAGGGAAGATACAGTCACTCTGTAGTGAGATTTCCATCTGCAAGAGACATCTCTTAAAGGGCTAAAATGTCCAGCTATATTTATACCCTGACATAAGGACTGATTAGAAGTTAAAATAATGTGATGAATAGTTTAAAAGAGTAGTTCAAGCTCACGGAGAGAACAAGCAAGGCAACTTTTTACATAAGAAAAATTGTGATATTATTTTGAAGCTGGTTTTCCGCCTCACTCTTGTAAGTAGCCTTTAAAAATTGTAATCATATTTACATTTCTAATTTTATACATTTCTAATCCCATGCATTTTTAATCCCATGTATTTCACTTAACATTATGCACTGAAATACGTTTAATCCCGTTCTCTCCTTCCCAAACACAATCTCCGCTTCAGGGCCCAATGTTTCCCTGATGGAGAATTGACCAACACTTTTTTAAGTGAGAACATCAAAAACCCACCATGAATCTTCCAGTCGCTAAAGCTGTATTTTATTAGAATACAAACCTAAAAATCCAGACAAAGGCAAACTCTGGTTTGCTGGATGACACAAATTGCATGGTAAAATTAACACCACCATCAAAAAAAAAAATGGGAGGGAACACCAATTTATTAACACCATTTATTACCAGCCCAGTGACATTCGTAGCCCTCCAGGTTGCTCCAACAGCACACAGCGAGTAAAAAGAATGAGTAAGAAGTAACGAACACCTCCTTTCTGACCCCAGTGGCACCCTCTTACTGAAACACGGAACAAATGCTGCTTATTCACTCAGCTCCCTGCAAGCAAATTAAATGTTTCTACCACCCGTCCTCAGTGGTAATATTATTTATCTCACAGGGATGCCGATGGAGACATTGAGCATTGCAAAGGACTGTCCATTAGGTCTTTGGGAAGGACCTGAGTGCTGTACAGCTCAGCACGGTGGTAGCAAAGCACCCCACCATCTTTTAGCATTCACAGTCCCAGGGAAATGCTTGCCGTCCTTATCGATTGCCCGAGGAGAGTTAAGTGCTGGAAATGGAGTCGGCACTGCTCCCGCCTGCAGCGAGGCGCCGTGCTGCTCTCTCGGCTGAGTAGTAAATTGGTACGTGAGGGCAAAGGTGTCAGCAGGACACAGCCACTTTGCAGATGTTATACAGTTAAACAGGGCTCGGGGACTGCGTGCAGGGTTCCCCACCTTGCTCGGTAAAAAACTCGGTGATGACAATGAGCATTTTGTGTTCTTTATTGCAGATAGCACTGCTTTTCTCTGCTATCGTCTCTGTAGGTTCCACATGTGGTCTGAAAAGGCATGTCAGGTCTACCTCTGGAGACAAGAATAACCATTTTTTTCATTGCATGTAGCTATTTCTGATAGTTTTTGTACATGCGCAGCTGTAGATATTTTGGGCAGTTTCATATGGGAAATAAAATGTGATTTTAGGATTTGTTTGGACCCGTTTGTGGATCTCGTTCACAGCTGATGTGGTGACGGACGAAGCCGAGGGGGATGTGGGACAGGGGAGATCTTCCTGGATCATGGCATGACCACATAATCTCTTTTATTAATTAATCAAATTCCATTTTAAGCTGATTGGGTTTATGGTGTACTTTGTTTTGCCTCTGCTGTCCTTCCTGGGAGGCTGTCCCAGAAGATGGTGTCTTATAAGGAGCTGTCAACTCCTTAACCTTTGCTATTCCTAGACAAAACATATGGTAACTTACTCCTTGGCAATGTCATCCTTAAACTTGAATACTTCTTTCTCCCTCGTTTTTCTCCCTATCCCATCCAGCCCTACCTTGGTGTTTCAAGGTTTATGACATAAACCTCATTTTTTTGGTTTCAGGGTAATTAGTAATATACTGGACCTATTATTTTTTAAAAGGAAACCTCAGGTAAGAAATGTAATATCAACATAAAGTCTAATTTTTATGTCAGTGTTATTTTGGAGTGATTCAGTACATGTGTCTGCAATGTGACTAGAAGGTTGATAAAGTAATTACCGTTTTTATGAATCTTGGAGTTATTATTCCCTTAGTAGAAGCCCTTGTAACTTGTCAGCTTCAGGGGGAACATTCATCACAATTTTTTTTTATGGTGCCGTGATATGAAAATGGCTTATGCAAGAAAATTCAGCTTACATGTTCTAATAACTGCTTTCAATTTGTTCTTCCCATCAGCACCATTAATATGCAAATACGATACACAGTTATGATGTCACATTATAGACCTATGCACTATATTCTACTTTATATATGATATTTGCTATTCTTCTGGAAAAATACAAAGTATATGGAAAGAAAGTGATTACCCTAATTATTATTCATCATAACTGTGACAAAAGAAAGGTAGAAGAGGAAAAATGAATATTGGAAAAAAGAATTTGACCTCTGGGTCAGCTACTGGCAGGCGTCCTTTTTAGAGACCTGAAATGTATCGATGATGCCCCTGGAAGGCATTAGCTTGTTATGTATTGGTTTTCTATTACATGAGTCAGAAGATCATATTGACACTCAGATTTGTGATTTTGTCTGATTTGCTCTGTTGTACTATTTTGCTATATATTTACATAACAGTAATTTTAAAAATAAAAGTCCTGTTTGGCTGCGGCAGTAATACATAAATAGGATTTATGATATTTGTATTTATTTGTAAACTTTAACTTCTCAGTAAGTGTGAAACTTTTAAAGCATTCAGATAAATGCTAATTTAATCAGTTAAAAGAAATTTCAAGCAAACTGTCCAGGATGTTCAGAGAATGAGTGTGTGTAAAAAAATAGAAAAATAGAAAAAGAAGAAAGCAGCGTTTCCAGCTGCTACTTTGCGATGTCCATCCCTGCTCTCTATGAATGCACAGACTGTGCTGTAAAAATAATTTGTTGGAAGTATTAATAGGCAGTAAGAAAAAGTGATGTCGAAAACAATACTGGAAACCCAGTCTTTAACCAGGGGTTCTAGGGACCTGCTGCTTTTTAAGTTTTCAGAACCACGATACCCCATCCTGATGAAGTGTAACTTTGATGTGTTACTTAAAGATGTTTTTCTTGGGATAAGAGAAGCAATGCAAGAAAGGCAGTGCATTAGGTAATAATACAGGAAAGTTGTGTGAACTTAGAATCAATTTTATTTTAAAACCATTATATTAATATCATTTCCAGTTCTGTTTGTTTTGTTCTTTAATGGCCCCACTGGCAGGTGAACCTGAACATATCTATCATTCTCTTCTAAGCTTCATCTGATGGAAGTGATTATAACTTTATAAACTCCATCACTGGATCCTCCCTGCAAGACCTAGACACTAATGTGAGATTTATGAAGTATTTAAGTAGTCGGTCTAGAACCGAGATCAAACAACCACGCTTCATCTGTTAATTTTTTGGCTACAGGTTACCCAGACATTTAAAGATCTGCAGAAGCTTCTTGTTCTTCTGGAAAGAGGTACCTGGCTCAAAGTGGATGTAAGCCTCCCCCAGCATTATAAAACATGCGGGTACTGGGATCGCACCGTTACAAAACACATGGGCACTGGGATCATGCCAGCCACTGGTTTATTTGCCCTTTCTCCTGCCAGGAAGCCCCAGGAGCTGCTCCTGGCTGGGGTGAGGGAGCAGGGCCAGGAGGCACTGCGTATTCCGAGCAAAGCACTGCAAAACACAGGGATTTCCTCTAACAGTCCCATAATCTAGAAACAGGTACAACTGCAACAGAGCAAACTAGTTCAATTTTTTTTTCTTTTTTTTTTTACTTCATGTGTAATTATGTTCTCTTATACAAGTTTTAAAAGACCACAGATATAGTTACATGGCATCCTGCAGAATTTCAAATTTTTTTAAGATGGTAAAAGTTCAGGTCAGGTGTGATTAAAGAAGAAGAGTTCAGGTCAGCTGTGATTAATTAGTTGCCTCCTTGTTGGACTTGGTGGAAAACACCTGGACCCTGTAAAGACTCAGGAGGCAAGGATTTAAAAAGAAAAGTAGCAGCTCTTATGGTGTTGTAAGGGAAAGTAGTTTTGGGATTTCATGTGGGAAGACAGTTATCAGAAATACAGAGCTGCACAGCATGAACAGGGTGAGTGGTGGAAGCTTAATGATACTTAGATAAAAATACACAGTTTTGGGGGTGAAAGGAGAGAGTCATCTTAACTATGAGTAGCTTCAGGTCAGGAAAAAGAGTGTTGTTTTTTATGCTGAGGGGGGGTGAGGCTGGTGAGGGTCTAGGAAGTGAAATGGGAAAGGACACTTCTTTACAGAGGCCTTGAGGCAGTGATTACACTGAAAGAATAGCAAATTTTGTGAAAGTACGAAAGGTAAAGGCAGAAGATATCGTCTCTGGGGTAGGTCTCCAGCATTCATGCACTAGGACCAAAGCCCAAGGGGGCTCCAGTGGTGTTGGGTGCAAGAGCTGTTCTGCTGGGAATTTAATGCACCAATACTGCCCACATTATAAATTATGCTTGAAAATAGGTTGCAGGCTGACCTGGGGGAAGCGCAAAGATTATTTTCAGTGTTCAGGAAAAGTAATTTGTTGTTCAGGTCTATTGGTAGAATAAATTTGCTATTTGCTTACTTGGGGTCTGGGGGAGAGAAAATGGATGTGGGGGGTGAGATGGGGTGGGGATACAAGGGAATGATTTATTTTTTATGGAAGACCTGTGCAAGCAAGTTTAAATACAAAACAGAGAAACATTCAAATTGTGTGTTGTTAGCCACGGTTGAACTGCAACTTCTGAGTGCGGTGGAGAAGCAGCAGCATAACAGCACTGGAACAACTGGATGTGCTGAAGTATGCAAAAGCAAAAAGAAAAAGCCTGCCCAGGTGTCACTGGGGAAACTTGGACTAGAGCTGGTGTTGACCCTGGCTTATGTAAGTGGCTTACAAAGCCTTGCAGAGCTGATTAGGTTTGCAACCTCAGAAATGCTTCTTGATAGTTTCTTTGAAGTCGGCTGTTAAAGCACGGTGGATTTTGTATGACATGGAACTGGCTCTGAAGTTTACTTCTGTATTGATAAGGCTGCTTATGAAGAAAAATACTCTCTTTCTGTCATTTAGAACATACCATATCAAACATACATAAATATTAGAGCAACTTGGATTGAAAAATACCCTTGTACGTTGTTCTGCTGTGTCAGAGCGCTTTTGCCAAACCAGACTGTATTCCTGGTCAAAGCAGAGGAGAATCATTTAGGTTCTTGGATATAAATGGATAGAGAAATGGAACTGACTGTCTACTTGAAAGTGATTTGTGTGTCTGGGTTATATCAATTCTCTGTTTCCTGAGGTTTGATGCAGCCACTTTGAAAAGCAAAGACAGCATATTTCTGAGCTTCAGGCACAGTACGCTGTATCCACACACCTAGATAATAACTATACAAATTTCCAGCAAAGATCTCACTCAGATTTCCTTGTGTTTTGGAGAAGAAGGAAAGGTGGAAGGCAAAGAGGATGCTGAAATTAGTCATTTAGTCAATCTGGAACATACGTGGGGCCCGATCCTAAATTTAGTTAGATAAGGGTAAATCATCTTGACTCCCATGGCTGAAGATTTTGGTTGACAGGTAAGCTGCTTTCATTTCCCTGTACTTCTGTCTATATGTCTGCATACTGAGTCTATCTGTTATGTAAGGTTTTCCTCAAGGTCAGACTTAAATTTGCCTCAGCTACTTACTCCATTATATTAAAATAAATGTTTCTGGCAATGTCAGCAAAATGCATCAGTGTAATCGGCATCACACAGTGCGTCCCTTCTTAATATGAATTGAGAAGCACTATCTGGTGTTTGAGGCTGACTGGCAGCTGCAGTGCTACTGTGCAATTTAAAGTCCCAGGGTTACGTCTTGGGATGTTGTAGTGTTCCCTCGAGGCCCAGAACAATCTTAGTTGCCTTTCTCTTTTTTTTCTACCTGTGCTATTCAGCACTGAGCTTTGTAGGCTGGGTCTAATAAAAAATATGTTTGCCCAAGGGAGAAGGTGAGTCTTTATCAAGCACTTCCTTCCTTTTAAAGAAGCTCAACTGATTGAGAGAGAGATATATGTATATGTACAATATATATACTATATATAATACAATACTATCTATATATATATATCTATATCAATTTAAACAGAAGTAATGGGGAAATTCCTTCACCAAAATATCTGAAAACTTCTCTAGGAAGAACCCATTTTGTGCACTGCTGTCAAAGGAACAGCCTTCAAATGTAGCCATATCTTTATTTAAAAAAATGGAAGTTTATAAAACTTTCAAAACGCAATTTTCAGTAAATGGAAGCATAACTATTACTTAATTTTTAGGGGGGGGAAAAAAACCCAACCTTTTCAATATCCTGTAATTTGAAGTTACTTGATTTTTGGAAGCCATTTCTGACCTTATCTGTTGCAATTAATGCAAGTGCTGTACTCACAAAAGCCAAGGTAGAATATTAAAAGTGAAGAGGATCGCTCCAATTTGTGCAACACAGTTATTGTAAAGGATGTTATAACCACCTTAGAGGTGTCTAGAGGAGATTATTGGGAGTCTCTAAGAGAAGGCCTGTGTCTCTAATTAGCTGTTGATTAAAATCCCCAATTATCTGTTCTGTATCCAGTGGCATTTCCAGACAAGATGGTAACATGATAGAAAACTTTAACTGGATTTCCTACCAGCCATTGTCACACAGCTAAACTGCTAAAACAATTTTTTTTTCAATTTTCTAAAAGAGAGATGTGAAAAGGCCAGGTGAAAGATGTTTAAAAAACCCCAGACTGAATGGATGAAATGGTCCCAGATCATTGTAGCAATGTAACAGTATTTACTTGGTCTCTTCTCCTGGATTTGTTTCTACCTTGCAGGTAGCTCTCATATGAGTCAGGTAAGAGCCTATTTTCAAGTGAGAAATACCAAGTTTTCATTTGCAAAATACCAAAGCTTCAGCTGCAGAGTTCATGTAACAAGAGACTGGCAATGGGGAACAGTCTGGACCTCCCTATACCATATATTGGGCTTTGTGATAACACTGTATTTTAAGATTCCGTTTCCCACCTCAAAACCTTTGTCCCTTGGTTGTGGAGCTAACGTGAAAGCTACTTTAATGCAGCTTGTGTAATTCATCGAGCTTTTCTCCTTTCAGCAGCTGCCAGCATCATTCATTGTCTAGTCCTTGGGGAATATAACGTAGTGCAAGGTACTGTGTTCCCATTTGCTGATTACAGCAGTCCTGATGTTCCTACATAATCTGGATGTTGTTCTGAAGTGTTACGTGTTGCATGTGGTTCTCCATGATCATAAGCTTCAGGAGACAGGTCAGCAGCGTGCTGCCATAATGTCCGGGAGATTATTTGCTTAGAAAATTTGTTTCCTGAGGGCTTAATTAGAAAGGAAAGTCACTTTTAGTAAGGAACAGAATAACTTCATGGAATTGTAGACTCAGTGGTGAGTTACCACCAGCTATTTTTAAACCTAGGTAATATGTGGTATTTAACTTCAGTTTTCTTTGTAAGAACTGACATGAGTGAAAGATTTAAAAAAACACGTGTGCCATATTTGTTGCATTTTATTTCATTACTGTTGGCTATTGCTAGTGTTTTACCTTTATTAATGACTGAAAGGCCTAATCAAGTATCTCTTTTTGCAGAAAGTCCATTGACACCATGCCCAAGTGATTTGTTCCCTTCTACCTTTAACAGAAGATTATTTTCTTGAGTAATTAATTCTTGTTGATTCCGCAAGATACAATTCACAGGTTTATTAAATGTTTCCATTAACTTTTCTCAGGGAGGTTTGAGCATCCTCCTGGAAAGATGATAAGGAGGTGTACTTGGAAAACAAGTTAAAGTTTTCGATGTAGTTGTTGGGTTGGTTTCATTGTTATTCAGCAATAGTTCAATGCAAAACTGCCTGAGCCCTCCTAGAAGCGGAGGACGGAGCCCAGTCCTGATTCGTGGTCTGATGGGCTCCTTGCAGCAAAGGCTCTCTGTCCTCCAGAGATGCTTGTGTTACCAGCTCTGTGATGACATGGTTTCAGAGAGTGTGTGGTGTCCCTAGCCAAAACCCCTAGTTTGGTTGTTCCCCTAGGAGATGGAAATTTTGGGTGAAGTGTCTTCCTTAGCTGAGAATTGTGAGATGTACGTCAACTGCTTTGACATACGTAGTCTAACAGTTTGAATGCTCTGGACATGGCCCTCCAGCATGGTTTGAAACCAAAAAAATGTAAGGCATTTTTGTTATTTATCTAACAGATTTTGATACCATCCTTGAGGAGAAGGCTCCAGTCTGTGACTCTTGTGCAGGTGGAGGCATATACCACTGTATTCAATCAGAAGTACCTGCTCCAGAAGGAGCAAGGCTTCAAGCCTGTGTGGGTAGCATTTTTCATTAACTTTAATCCTAGGCCAGTCTTTCTACAGCGTGCATCCCTTTGAGCACCAGCTTTGGAGTTGTTCAAGTGTCCGTGTATGCTATGCAGAGACCCGCTCCCTTAGCTGGGGATTTCTGTCTCCACCACTGTGGAACCCTTTTTGTGGCATCCCTGATATCACTAGCAGAGACTAAGACTGCACAGTGCAGCATCTTCTGTCTCTGGGCACGGCGATGTTGCCAGTTCAGTACGGTTTTGTTTCTCCGCAGGAGCGTGACCACTGCCGGCAGCATGAATCAGAAGCTAATACACTCGACTGAATGTGAGCGCGTTCACCCTGCTCACATCCTTGGTTTCATAAAGCTTGTAATGAATAGTCTGAGTGGCCAGNCCCCCCCTTTCTGCTGACTGATTTCTCTAACTTTTAAGTACCTTTAATCCTGTTAGTCTAGTTTGGAAAGCATAAGGCATTTACTTTTCATCTATTCTCCCTTTTAAAACATTTTTTTTTAAAAAAAACCAAACCCTATTAAAATGAAATTAGAAAGTCAGTTTGTTTTTTCACCTAGCTGTAATGATAAAGTGCCATCATTCTGTTAATGAAGGCAGCGGTGATGTCAGGAGCTCAGTAAGCGTACACGGTGAGGGACAGATCCATTTGCTCTGTTCTCCGTGATTTTCTCAGGCACGTTCCAATGCACCTTTACAAATAAACCCACTGGAACACTGCTGTTCTTGCCCTGAAAGCTGGCAAGTGTTAATGTCAACTTGAGCAAAGCTCTTTGCTCATTTTATGCTGAGCTTATGAAAATTTTGTAAAAATAACTCTGATTCTTTTGTATTTAATTTTGCTAAGGGGAAGATCCCAACCTTTTTGAAGTTGGTGGCAAAATGCCATTGACTCATTCAGCCTTTAAAGCTTCCATGTATCAACAAGACTGTACAAGTAAATAACCTTTTTCTGTGGCTTAGACTAAACCTCACTACACGCACACAACTTTTGCAGAATATTAAAACCAGGCAAAATGCAGCACATGTACTATTTATATGTTGAAGAATTCCAATTTTCTTCAAAGCCAGATCTTCTGCAGTATCATACAATTACTTTCACCTGCATATATGCCATTACTTCCAGGACTTGCCTTAAATGTGTTTAAAAGATAGGAAGGAATTTCTACCGGGAGATAGCATGAAAGATCAAATGTTTTTCGTGTCTTCATTTTCTTTATCTCTTTAGAAAGCTTAGAGACAGCAGCAGGTAATTTGGGGTCTACATTTTTGAAGAACTTCAGCCCCTAGCTGTTCCCATTACCAAAATAAGCCTTCAGAAAACCGTGGTCACTTCATAAGGATGTCTAACAAGAGCTGTCTTGTTTTGAGGGTGGAAAAAAAAAACCCTGTTAATCCTTAGTTCTATTCCAATAAAAATTGAAATAACCTTCAAAGAAGAAAAGGAAAAAGGGAGTAATATTCAGCAAACATGGAATATATATATGAAAAGGGCAGTAGTCCCTCCAGCAGGATTATAAAAGAGGAAAAAATGGTTTTGCTCGGCTTCAATCCTTGTGTGCTCGAGTAATTAAAAAGGGGCAGCAGGCTTGGGCGTGGTAAATGGGAGGAATGTGTGCAGGCAGCACTGAGGGGGGGCTGATCCTAGATTTAGAGTTTATAAAAGTCCTTTCCTGAGTCTAGCTTGAGAAAATTTTACATGATCCCTTTGGTGGCTCTTGACGAATAGCTGTAATAGCAAACAGGTTGCTGGCTGTTTAAAAAACAAGACTTGAAATTTGCGTGGGGCAAAAATAGCGAGTGTCTGCTGGATTGTGAAAGTTGAATTTGGAGGAAAGTGAGGTTTTTCACTCTGAATGTGTTCTCACACTGAATTTATCACATACCACATTCCTCCTCTTCATCCTCCCCTTCATCTTTTCTCTCAATGATACTAAACAAAACACCATCACCATTTCTCAGAACTAAAAATGTTTGCTACCACTCTACCATTTTACTTAAACAAGAAATGTGGTTTAGTCTCCTTAGATGGAGGACTTGTTTCCTTGCATATGACTCCTTAAATTTTCCTGTATTATCAAAAACCTATTAAAAATTAAGTAGGCCTTTTAAAAAGGCAATCTAGCTTTCATAGCTCTATTCCCCAAATTCATCCTCTTTGCTCAGCAGTTCCCAGCCTTGAGTTGATGGCATCCGTCGCTGCTCAGCGCTGGTGACCCTGACTGCCTGGCTGCCTTCACAGCAAAGGGACTGGTCGAATGGTTCTGCAAGTGCTGGGCTGTGTAACTCTGTAAATTCGGAAAAGCAGGACAGTAAACAGTTTTAATTCTGTTTTTTTCTGTTTGAGCTTCGTTTGTGTCCTTGTTATTTTCCCACATTGCTTTGCATAGTATTTGCCCTCTAAAATGTAGTCAATAAAGACATTAAATTTACTTACATTCACCACAGGTATTAAATGTGTAAGTTCGAAGCTGGTGGGAGGAAAAATGAGTGAGGTTGAACTGTTCTTTCTGAATGGCACCGCTCAAAATTTCCAGAAGGCTTAAAGAAGAAGCTAATATTTTAATTGTCTTACATTTCTCCAGCTGAAATTAATAGCGCTGTCAGCGCATGAGATGACGCAAAGCTGAAATACACACAGGAAAATGCACGGCAAGAAATACAAAGGCTGACTGATTCACTCTGAAGGGCCAAATCCTGTTCCTTTGGGTATGTCACTGGCTGGGTGTTGTGGAGATTTAAGGCCAGCTGGTCATGGTTATGTTATACTGCAGTTGGATGAGATGATGGTGGTAGGTCCCTTCTGGCCGAACTGTTCTATTCCATGTCGCCTACCCTCAGGTATAGTATAAATGTGTGTATATACATAAATATAAGAACTTACTCAGTAATTCCTTGTGGGAAATCCATAACTTCTGTGGAAGGAAAACAGATTAGATCTGTCCCTGTGCTTGAGTCATCTGCCGGGGCGCTGAGGAAGGGGGGAGCCGCTGCTGGAGCTGAGTAGCAGGTGCCTTCTACTTCACGGAGGGGGTTTCAAGCAGGGTTGAAGCTATCTGCTGGTCCCTACTTTAAATCTGGTGCCTCCATTTCTTGTATTGAATGGTTACCCTGACTAATTACTGGTCTGCTAGCGTGTATATGCATCATTGCTTACACTATAAACCTGAAGGACATCACAGCTAAGTGGGAAGACGTGTTGCTCTTACATTTGGGGTTTTTTTTTCCTCTTCTATTATGGGTACAGATTCTTCATGTTGACTCTTTAGCATACACTGGGGGGGAAAAAAATCTTATTTTAAGGGAAGAAATATTAGCAACAGAGGAAAAAAATCAACATTTGCTATTTGGTGTTTGCTCTTCGGAGTGTTTTTAAGGTTGTCAGCTGGCAGGGGTTTTCAGCCCAAACCAATGTCCCTTTTCCTGACTGAGACTGAAAGCAGAGGGACAAACTGGATTTTTCTTTGCTCATATTTCTCATGAGAGAGAAAGTGATGGGAAACTAAGTTTCTACATTACCAGAGAGAAAACAGCTGTTTCTGTGAGCTTCAGCTACAGATTTCCAGTCATCCTTCTGCTTAGCACTGTATCTAAGCCTTGCCGCCAGCGAGTGCCAGTGGTTGGTACAGCGCGTGGTACGTGCAGAAGGACACAGCAGAAGGTGGGGAGAGCTGGCATTTGTGGGTGCCTTATAGCCTCGATACAGGGTGTTAGGCTGGTTTGTGTAACTAATGGAGTTTGTAGATTGAACTTACACTTGAGGAAATGTTCATCAAGTCTCTAGCAAGTATGTGTAAGAGGGTTGGGGTTTTTAATATATGTGTAACTAATTTATACCTCTTATTCAGAGGACTAAGCAGGCCTAAGGTGTGGTGCAAGCATTTCCTATACCTGCTCTTGGAAGTAGAAGTTGTGAAAGATGTCTTGGAACAAAGGAGGAGAAGATAGGCTACTTATAGATGTATTTTATTATTTCTGTTTGTGGTTTATTTGTCATTTTAGGAGGAGAAGGGATAAATCTGCAGAATAATGCACATTATTGTGAAGAAGTCCTAGTTATAGTCTCCTGTTTTTCTGCAGTAGGAGAGATGGATGTGAGCTTAGTCTCCTGGTTTTGCCTACCCTGGTGAATTCCAGTCGTGATTCATTCTCACTAATGAGATCAAAGCAGAGTTCCCTTTGCACTAACATGCAACCTCAGAGACATTAATTGCTTCTCCAAAATGAATGTATGTTGGCAAACACACAGAACTTCATTTTGTTTTTGCAGGTGCTTAACCAACCTTTCAGCTTGAAAAAAATTATTTTATTGGATTTTATGAGAAATGAATCGATGAGAGATTACTCTCCGGCTTAGCTGATGTGAAAGCAAACTCTGGCAGGTAGCAGCTTTCTGTGAGCATAGGCAAAGGTCAGTCCTAGGCTGGGCATGGAGCTGTTGTAGGATATGCTGATAAAGGGTGATGAACTTTTATTTTCTAGCCTGAGAAATTGATAGGGCAGCAGAACTGATAGGATAGTAGTATAATGCTTTTCTAAGTGGGCTTAAATAGGATCGGCGCTGAAAAGGTGTTGGCAAATTGTGGCATATTCATTTTTACCTTTGTAGAATGTATTCCAGTTTATCTAAATGGGGTTTGACTATTACCGTGAATCAAAAAAGTTGGCCTGTAGGGCAATTATTTTCTTTAACTTAAACAGTTCAGATTGTGGACAATGTTATGCTTAAAATACTAACAAAAAAAAAGAAAAGGGTAGGCTGGTCAGGTTGTTTCATAATGCAAGTTAAATTCTAGCAGATGTGTATTGCAGGTGTAGATGATCAACACTTTATGACAATCCTGTTTCTAATTTTCCTCTAATTTCCTTGATTGCTTATGAGTTAATTGTGTGTGTAGTTATAGAAAGACTTCAGAAAGCTGCTTCATCAGTTAATTAAGAATAAATGAACACATTTTAAAAGGTGGTAAAATAGTTCTAGACTTTTATTTATGTTCTGTTGAGTGGTAAGTGCTTTTTAAAACTTCTTTTTCTTCTGAACTCAGTGCTCTGCAAACCTGATGTGTAATTGGTGATTGGCTACTGAATTGGAAGTTAACTGATTAAACAACTGTTAGCATGCTAATTAAGAGATTTTATATTTCTGAATCTCTTAAACACCTTTGCATTGCTTGTATAAAGGATACTGAGACTGAGTGATGCTTTGGTTTTAGTTCAGTAAGGAGTTTACAAGAGTATAAATATAATTGCACCTCTTTTTGCCAATTGATTTTATTACAGTGCTTAATGGTTTATTGAATAGTTTATAGGATAATGAATGCTGTTTCCTTGTATTATACTATAAATAACTTGGCAAATTTTTAATTAGGATAATCATGGTAGCTTTCTCTACTGCTGTAATCAAGCTTTGCTTTTTGCATCCAAGAACTAATGTACATCTATATCAAGTTGGACCAATTATGTTTTTCTAGAGAGTACAAGTTTTTGTTGATTTTTTGTTTGGGGTTTTTTTAATACAACTTCCCTTCTTGAGTCTTGGCTCTGCTTCTGTTGAAATGATAATTAGCTCCACTGGATGAGTTTTAATTACTTTAATATTCTGATTAGAAGAATGCAGAGTATAGAAGTTTTGTTCCATGACAGATTTTGAAGTTTGGCTTTCTGTAGTGTTTGAAGAAAATCAGGCATTTCCTTGTTCAGTGTATAAAGAACTTATAAAAAAACACTACTAAAGTTAAATGCTTACTTTTGTTTCAGTTGCAGTCTTATAGCTTAGTACCACATGGAGTGATCTTGTGTTTGGGGGAACCTGATGTGCAAGCTCATAGCTCCAGCACAGCTCAGAGGTGGTCAGGGGTCCCCAGCTCTGAAGGCCTGGCAGGACGGCATGCTGTGCCCACAGACCCACCCGATGCCATTATTCTTACTTTGGAAAGCATTTCCATGGCCACAGCACTGTGTATTGTGAGGGAATAGCTTCCCTTTGCTTCTCTGTCCGCTTTGTTTATTGCCTCTATAACGTTTGCTCCTGATGTGGTTCATTAGTGTAGGAGTGGCCTCCACAAAAGGTTTGGTACCAAGGCAGTGCTGTGGGTCTTACATTGACAAAAGAGTCACCCAAATGGGAGTTTTGGCCAAGTAAATACTACAAATTTATAAAGACACTTCACTTCATTTTTGTGTGGAATAGTACACTGTCCATTCAGTGGGATTCTTCTTTATGGCCAGGATTTCACTACTGCAGCACAAGGCGGATCTGAACCGTGCTGCTATAGAGGCAGGCGGGTGAAGCCTTGACGCTGGTGAAAGCAACGTGCAGGTGCGGTTGAGGGATTCAGTTAATATCTCACTTTCAGTTACTTTGTTCTGCTTTTATAGTTTGGAGATCAACCTGAAGAGGGCAAAAATGCTCAGGGTTTCTTCAGTGCCTTGAAAAAAAACCTACATTTGCGTCCTCAGCTAAGGCTGTCAAGAGCTGAAAACCTTAGAAAGCTGTGTTGTGATTCAGGAGTGAAATATTGTCCTGCATTTGATGACTTGTTATTTTCTGGAGGGGTGATCTAATGAGTGGCACATGAGACAGCAGGACAGATACTTGCAGTTATTGTTAAATCCCCCCTGCCCCGTGCCCCTCTCGTAGTGCTGTACCTTGAACACGTTGCCCTTGGAGTGTTTCAGAAGTTGCTGTTTGGAAAGTTTTTCAATTAAGTAGATGTAATCAGAAAAAAGCCTGTTTGTCATAAAGTGAAACATCTTGCGTGTGTGTGGAAAGCATACTACTTCTAGTGAAACTTCTAATTAAGAGGAGGGTCCTTGGGTTCATGAAGGAATTCTTGATGAGAAAAAGATTCTAACTCTAATTTTGCTCTTTTGAGCAAGAAGCACTTTTCTACCACCTACGACTTCATAAAACATTCATGAAGTTTCTGTCTTACCACATTGCTGTATTGTAAATGATGATAGATTACAGAAAGGCCAACTCCTCTTCTCCACAGAAACCAGTAACTTGGACAGATTCAAATTTACCATTTCCTCTATTACTTTTGTTGAAGTAACAGAGGGACCTAGTTTATATTAAAGGCTGCCTGTTTTCATGCTTCTACTATGGCTGACAATATAAACACGCATTTCCTTGCTAAGATTTGGAAGTTGTTAATGTGGCTTTTGCTGCATTGCAGAAGGCTTCTTCAGCTCTGTGGCCACAACACAGCTCACATGCAGAGCTCTAGCTGCTTGCTCACTGCCGTTTTGCAATTATGTCATCAAATACAAATCTCAACATATGGTCATTTCTATAAAATACGGAGCCTGAGAAAACTGGAGAGAGCAATGATGAGTTGGAAAAAAATCCAGTGGAAATAGAGTTAAATGTCAATGTCTGCATTGTGCCTAGTTAATATTTCACAGGAATGCTGTCAACTTGTTATAGAGCCCAAAGGATTTATACATTTTTCTGACAGATGATCATGATTCCCATCAGTACACTTAATGCCAACATCTGTAGGGTTCCACCTAATTTCGGAAACAAATATATTCTGTCCTCGTCAAAAAAGAATACTTTGTATGTTCCGGGAAATGCTTATTACTTTAGGGTCATTGCAATTAAGTGGAGGACAGAGATTTTTTTTTTAAAGGGGTATGGCACAGTAAACTTACGGGTTTTTTCCTTTTGGCTGCGATTTTTAAATGCAAGTCGGGTGATGCCAGCTTCTGGTCCTCGTAACACAGTGAAAAAATGCTATAGATAATAGCTCTGAGTAAACACATGGAAGTCTAAAAATGCTCATTTAGTACAGACTACAGAAAGTTTTGGTCATTCTGTCTGTGCTTTATGGATCAAGAATGTTGGGAATGTTTTATATAAAACAGCTTTATATCTCATTCATCTCCACTGCAATTTATCTATCTATCTATTTATTTATTCTATGCCCTTTTTGTTCCTTAGGGAAAGTCTCTCGATCTAGCTTTTCTAACCTTCTTAACATTAAATCATAGCCAGTTTAGATACTAATGCAGAAGGACACCTGTATAAACATGCCTTTTTCCTGTGTCTCTTCTAACATCTTCATAACGGTGAGGATATTCCTGTCAGCCTTTATTTCATTCTGCTAAATAAATAAATTTCACTTGATCTCTTGTCTTGGTGATCTTCATTCCCCAGATCACATTTCAGCAAGCTGGATTTCTTAATTATTTATGTCAGTGTACTAATTCTGAAAGAAAACTTATACTTCATGTTGTGCATGAATTAGTTTTGTATATACAAATAGTTGTGTGATATCAATGTAGTGTTGCTGCCAGTAGAAATAGAGCTTAGTGTTCTTATGTCCTTCTGTGGAAAGTACACTAGACAACTGAGGGGAAGACATGTCTGTCTGAGTTACTGATATAATTGTATGTCTAGTGGAGGTAAGGCATCACCAAAAATTCTGAAAAATGGTAACAGAATTTCTTGTGAACTATTTGAAAAATAATAGAAAGTGGGAAATGTGAGCTTGTGTCTGGTAAGACAAGACAAAAGAAGTGCAACGTGACTTTATTCAGAGAGGGGGTTACTTTTGGAACACTCATAAAATGACTTTTGTATAATCTGTGTAATTCTGCAGATTTTTCTTTAATTCATCACTTCTAAGTTATGTAAAGTAACTATCTGGGTTAAGTTCAGTGTTGCTGAATTTTAATACAAGCAGTTCTTAAAGCAGTTACCTTCAGGGTTGGGGGAAAATTAGGAATCTTTCATCAAGTGGTCTCTTTTATGTTGGTGGTGTTTGACCAAACTATGATTTAGAAAAACTTGGAAGGATTTTTACCTGTCACAGGATGCTAGTTGGGATATTTTTTAAATAAAATGTTTGCTTTTGAATGATAAATGTACTATTATGTACAGCAGTGTCATCCTTGAGATTGTCTTGGTCCTGTGTTCTTGCGACAAGACAAGGAAGCACAATGGTGTCTATCAGTGAATCTGATCAGAACAAAAATGAATTTGTAAGCCAATAAAGTGAGAAAAAAACCACTTTATTAGAAGTAGCATTGAGTTAAACAGGAGTGATACTGCATTTCGTTTTGAATGATGAATAGCACTTCAGTTTCAAAGGTTATTTTCTCTGTCTACTTGATGCAGACTTAGTGTAGTGCTGATAAAAGATTCCTTCCGACTCACCTGATTCCTCTGCGGATGTTAGCTGTGCAGTGGTCCAGTTTGTAAGTGTATAAAAAGTTTCACACAAGCTAGTAACTCCTTCGGCTACTCTTTGTTTTGCCTTCATCCTGATAATTTTTAATATTTTTTAGTTGTTTCTCTTCTCATCTCTTTCTTGTCTGTCTTATCTCCAACATCATTTAATCTTGTTGTGTCCTTAACAACAGTCCCATGGTACCATTGGCTTTTTTCCCTCCTCAAATGAGAGGGACTTCTTTCCTCCTGGCAGCTTTTCTGGGGCATCATTAGGTAATGTCACTTGGTAGAAATGCGAGGGGAGACGGTGTCCAGAGATGTGTTTAGGTCAGCGCAGAAAACCACGAGGACCAAACAGTGTCTTTGTTGTCCTTGCTGAGGTCAGACACAGCATGGGAGTGAAACCATGAAAAGCAGTTCTCATGCAAGTGTCCAATAAAGCCTTAAGGACCCGATTTCTCCGGGGTAAAATCAGTGGAGTTTGGAAGAGTTCTGTGGAAACATGGACTTGTGACTCGTTCAGCTTTGTAAAGCCTGAGAGACTTTACTTTTCCTCCCTAGTGCTCACAAATACATAAGTATTTCTGCTGCAGAAGGTAAAATTAATTTGGAACGGCAGATAAACCTCCGTGGGAGGCTAAACCAGTGACGCGTCTGCCAAAAGAAGGAAACTATGGACCTGGCTCTACCTCCTCACTCCTCAGACTGCATTGTGTCGTGCCCCTTTTAGGTAAAATGGGTTCACAGTGTGATATTTCTGACTGAACAAAGGCAAGGGAAAGTGCTGCCTGAGGTCCAGGCTGGGGTAAAGTGCTGCTCTGACGTGGATTTCCATCAACTCAGCAGGAGGTGGAAAGAGAAAAAGTGATCTGACTGGGAAATGTAAGCCAATGGCCAAGATAGTTTAAAAATTATTTCCTTTCTGAAGCGTAACATAGATAGTTTGCATGTTTATGCCTCAGTCCATGGGGATGACGGGAACGGTGTGCAGAGATCTGAACAGAGCTTTGAACCTTAAGCTATTTGGGTCATCACCTACAACTGACCTGGCGTGTCCTCAGGAAGCCTCCTGCTGCCCTTTCCAGTGACTGCTTAAAACACATTAGTGTTCCTGGCTGGAGGTTTTGGGAAAGTCATGACCACCTATATCTGACTTATCATTTTCTCTGTCATATTCCAATAATAATGATAAAGTCCGTGGTCCATTTAACAAAGCAATGAACAAAATATTGTGCGACTAGGGCATCTTACCCTATTTTTACTGAGTTGTATCTTGGGCTTCAAAGTCGTGAATGTTTTGATCAACTGTTTGCAATATTACAATGTTATCTTCCTTCTATTTCCTCCAAAGGCCAGTTTCCACAATACTTTCAGGTATTCAGTAATTTCAATGCATGTCTCAAGGGATTTTCAAAATACCTTTATACAGGTGGTGTGACTTAAAAAAAGTCTTCCCGTGTGTATTCAGCTGTATTCATCACCTTAGGTCGTCTTCAATATTCATGTCTCTTTACCTGGAATACTATTTTTGTTCTCAGTGGTAACATGTGATTTTCTTCAAAATGAAACATATGGTTTATTTTTCTTGTCAAATTGCCCTTAAAATCGCTTGGATTTTTTCTGGTATTTGTATCTTCCAGGATTTGAGCACTTGTTGTTGCTTAAACTTTATTTATATTTATGATAGTGATCACTACTATGTAGCAAATGACAGAAAAAAAATATTTTTCTTTGTGCAGATGCACAAAGCAGCTTTCAAAACATCCTGTGTATGTTGCTGGATCTTACCTAATGTTTCCTCGTAACTCACCATAAATTACTTTAGTCTTACAATGCGGTCTTTGGAAACATATCCAAAACCATTGCTGCTTTTTTTTTCTTTAATGCCACTGCAGAGGATGAATTTAAAAAAAAAATTTTTAGAAATGTGTCCTTGAAACATAGACCAGGACTGGATGGGGAAAAAAATGTCCTGTATTGTTATCAGTCAAGTACAAGGTAAATAATGAAAAATTATTAATCCCTAAGCCTCAGTTTTGTTAGACTTGGTTCAATCAATATCAGTCTTCTGGTATCTGAACTTGTTTGCTTATAGTTTATCACCTTGCAATGAGTTTCTTTAATTGTTCTTTATACTAATCAGCCCACAATGGCTTCATGAGAAATATATTTGAATAACTTAAAATAGTCATTGGAACAAAAGTCAAAAGCTGTGTGGGGGAAAACACGGACTTTTGTTAAGGTGAGAAGATTAACTTCTCTGCTGATATCGCAGTTTAGGTAGATGAAAGGCATGGCTGAGATGGCAAGGGAGGAGTTCCTTCCAGCTGTGGTGGTCTTTAAGCACACTCAGTGGTGAGTGTCCAATACCAGTTTGACAGAACTTCACAGGCTGATTTAATTGCAGTCCATAAGTGATGGTGTAATAGTATCTGCAATCCAATTAAAGAACAAGGTTTTTACCACACTTCTTAAGTGGAAGTAAATACCCAGGTCCTTGGAGCTATTTTAGGAATTAGTGAGCCTTAGTTACTGTTGCCTGAACACATTTCAGGGAGCCATATCTATGTTTTTTAACTTTTTTTAAGATAAAAAAGAATAGGTGCCACCATTCTGCTACAGGTGTGCTTTCTGTGAAATGCCACTTTAAATCTACTTGAGCATCACTATTGAAGAGACTCAAACAGTTTGGATCTTAATTGATATTAATAGGAATAACCCTCAATGACGTGAACTTGGCAAGCCAGGAATTGCAGCTGTTCTCAGCAGTAGTGGCAGTAACAAAGATAATTAATTGTTTTTCCCTGGAAGATATATTTAAACTGTCCAATCTAAATATTTCATTCCCTGAGCCCTAATTCAGGCTTCTGTTTGTTGTGCAAATACAGTAAGTGAAACTAAAGTTAATATTTTTTGGCTCTCATACTATAATATGAGATATTGCAATTATTTTAAGAAATAAAATATTTTAAATATTGATTACACAAGCCTTGATGACTTTATTAATACTGTACCTGAGTTTAATAGCAAAAAATAAGTACTAATTTGATTTGGAGGAGGGAAAGCTTTGTAAGACTTGGTTTATAAAAGCCAGTACTTCAGCTGGGCCCAGCAGTAATGTACAAAAGGTGTTATACTGAATATACCAGAGCATGTGTTCCTGGCAGAGTTTTAGACAAAAAATATTCTTAAGTGAGTACAGCTTCACTCACAGTCAGCATTATGATCCTCCTGGATTATTAAAGAATACATCAAGGTTCACAGAATCACAAAATGATAGGGATTGCAAGGGACCCCTGGTGACCATCCCGTCCAACCCCCCTGCTTCAGCAGGCACACCCAGAGCAGGGGGCATAGCACCGCATCCAGGTGGGTTTGAATGTCTCCAGGGAAGGAGACTCCACAACCTCTCTGGACAGCCTGTCCCACTGCTCCTGCACCCTCACAGCAAAGGAGTTTTTCCTCATGTTCAGGTGGAACTTCCTGTGTTTCAGCTTGTGCCCATTGCCCCTTGTCCTGTCGTTGGGCACCGCTGAAAAGAGTCTGGCCCCATCCTCTTGACACCCACCCTTCAGATATTTAAAAGTATTGATAACATCCCCCCTTAGTCTTCTCTCCTCCAGGCTGAACAAACCCAGGTCCCTCAGCCTTTCCTCATAAGAGAGATGCTCCAGTCCCCTGATCATCTTTGTAGCTCTCCGCTGGACTCTCTCCAGCAGTTCCCTGTCCTTCTTGAACCGGGGAGCCCAGAACTGGACGCAGCACTCCAGATGTGGCCTCACTAGGGCAGAGCAGAGGGGGAGGATAACCTCCCTCGACCTGCTGGCCACACTCCTTTCAATGCATCCCAGGACACCGTTGGCCTCTTGCCCACACGGGCACGGTGCTGGCTCATGGTCACCTTGGTGTCCACCAGCACTGCCAGGGCCTTCTCAGCAGAGCCACTTTCCAGCAGGTCAACCCCCGACCTGTACTGGTGTGTGGGGTTGTTCCTCCCCAGGGGCAGGACCCTACACTTGCTGTTGTTCAATTCCATGAGGTTCCCCTGGGCCCAGCTCTCCAGCCTGTCCAGGTCTCGCTGAATGGCAGCACAGCCTTGTGGTGTACCAGCCACTCCTCCCAGTTCTGTATCATCAGCAAACTTGCTGAGGGTGCACTCTGTCCGTTTGTCCAGGTCATTAATGAATATGTTGAACAGGACTGGACCCAGCACAGACTCCTGGGGAACGCCGCTACTTATGGGCCTCCAACCAGACTCTGACCTGTTGATCACAACCCTCTGGAGCTCTGTCCTCCAGCCAGTTCTCAATCCACCTCACTGTCCTCTCATCTAACCCACGCTTCCTAAGCTTACCTATGAGGGAGGATGTTATGGGAGACAGTTTCAAAAGCCGTGCTGAAGTCGAGGTAAACAACATCCACTGCTCTCCCGTCACCTACCCAGCCAGTCATGCCAAGGCTATCACGTTAGTCAAGCATGATCTCCCCTTGGTGAATCCGTGTTGACTACTTCTGATAATCCTCTTTTCCTCTACATGCCTTGAGATGACCTCCAGAATGAACTGCTCCATCACCTTTCCAGGCATGGACGTGAGGCTGACTGGCCTATAGTTCCCCGGGTCCTCTTTCTTGCCCTTTGTGAAGACTGGAGCGACACTGGTTACCCTCCAGTCCTCGGGAACCTCTCCTGATCTCCATGACCTGTCAAAGATGATGGAGAGTGGCTTAGCAACAGCATCTGCCAGCTCCTTCAGCACTCGTGGGTGCATCCCATCAGGATGTGTGAGGATCCAGTTTGCCTAAATGATCTCTAACCCAATCCCCCTCAACCAAGGGCAAGCCTTCCTTTCTCCAGATTTTCTCTCTCACCTCTGGGGGCTGGGATGCCTGAGGGTTGGCCTTACCAGTAAACACTGAAGTGAAGAAGGCATTCCGTAACTCTGCCATCTCTGCACCCTGCGTCACCAGGGCACCCACCTCGTTCAGCAGCAGACCCACAGTTTCCCCAGTCTTACTTTCACTACTGATGGATTTGAAGAAGCCCTTCTTGGTATCCTTGACATCCCTTGACAGATCTAGTTCCAAGTGGACCTTGGCCTTCCTCGTTGCATCGCTGCGTCCTGGACAACGTTCCTATATTCCTCCCAAGTGGCCAGTCCCTTTTTCCACATACTGTCAACCTCCTTCCTCCAGCTCAGGTTTTCTAGAAGCTCTCTGCTCATCCATGCGGGACTCCTGGCTCCTTTGCTTGACCTCTGCTTCACAGGGAGTGAGTCTGGAAGTGCTGAAGTGTGCAAGGATGTGTTAATGGCACTGTAAAATGTTAAGACCTGTCATCTGAGACTCCTCTGATATTGTTTGCCAGGTTTTAAGTTCTTTGCATTTCACTTAAAACATAGTTCTGTGTGGTAAGGAATCTTCATGGGTACTTCCTGCAAAGTGCTTCCCCAAATTGTGATAACCATTGAAGTGTTCAGGACCGTGCAAATCACAGTACCTGGGTGGGAGCGAGACAGCAAAGCTGCGCTGCAGGAAACGCCTCCTGCATCCTCTTCTTCATGGGTGTTACATTGTAAGTGGGCTCTGCGCTTAGGGAGTGTTTACTTCTGGTCCTGGTTCTTGAAGCTGTAATAGGTACACCCACAAGAGTGTATATTCATGTGCTTTAAGTGTGTGGTTTTTATTAACACGTATTTTATTAGGGGTTGTAAAACTCATGCGTTTAAATACCAGTCTATAAAGTGAGATCGTTCTCATTGAGGGTTTCTTTCACCAGTTATTTATTTCCACAGTATGAAGTCGCTAGTGTAGTTATAATTTGGCAATAACATCCCCACCCTGAAACTGCAACATGCCCAGGATGCTCTGTGACTTGCTATAATCGTAAGTTCTTATTACAGGTTTAAAATCTGTGTATGTTAAATCCAGATAGCAACCCCTGGGTGGGAGCTGGCGCCGGCTGGGCTGGGCTGGCGATGGAGGCAGCAGTGTGGGCTCTTACTGAGGCAAAGCAGGTGCCCTCCAGCAGCTCCATGACATGTTCCTTCATAGTCAACATATAAGGCTTTATTTCCCTCTAAACTAATATGGCACTAAACCACCAAACTAAACGTTTACCTTTGTGATGTAAATATTTGCTAAGCTGAGCTTCTATCAAATCACGTATTTATTTGTGCTGCTTGGTGAGAGATACAGACTTTGCAGTGGGAAAATCTGTCGTTTATGAATGGGTGAAGCTTTTTCACTTGCATCTGAAACGAAATCTAAATTATACATCATGCCTTGCGTACAGCAAAAGTAATAGGTATAATGAAAAAATGATTGCATGTGATTAGTAGAAGTGATTTGAATGTTTTCTCCTGTATCTTTCCCTCAGCCTACTGCCCAGAAAAACTACTTTGTTAGTATATTGAAAGAAGTTACTTGAGTTCATCAGCTGAGATATTTCAAAACCCTGTTTCTCCTGATATCTCCATGTTATTTTAACCATTATATGGCTGGAATATCAGTTGCTAAGGATGCATATTAAAAATATTGCCCAATCTAGGTTGACATTCAGGTCTGTATCTTTTCAACAAGAGTGGATTTGAGCGGTAAAACTGCTTTTGCTGGTGTCCTATAGGACAGTGGACTGCTCTTAATGAATCCCCAGCCTGGGGGAAACTTAGAAATATGGTGCCGTAAGTAAAAATATATATAAGCACTGAAACATGGTGTCACTGTGGTCGTAGATCAGGCTAAACCAGCTCTTTCTGGAGCATGTTTATGTACACATATGTTTCCGAGGAATCGTAAGCATTGCATCTGCTTCACTGGTTTAGCCCAGTTGCTGAGATTCTGTAGAACAGCTGCAAAGAATAACTAGCACAGCACCAAAGAAACAGCCTTCTCAGTAATTCCCTGACTCAAAATCACTCGCAAGTGAAATTGTTCTGCTACAGAGCTCCAAAGCTGCGTCTGTCTTCTGGGGAGAGTTGGCTGTTCGTCTGGTTCTGCATCTCTTTCTTTCCCGCTGCTAGAATATAATTAAAGTTGCTAAAAATACATGCTTCCTAATACTGTTGTTTTTCTGTGTAGGCATCTGCTATTATTCTGTTCTCGAGGGAGGAGATGGTATAAGGATGAATGCTACTTAACTCTATTAAGTGGTCCATGCTACATAGAAATGTGAGACCTCCTTATTTATGACCTGATCCAAATCCAAAGTCCCCTGAACTCTTTAACTTATCAGAGGAACCTGCTGGCTTTGTTAGTTTTACAGAAGTATTTTTACCCATCAGATGAGAGGAGACTTCTGATCTGTGAACTACCAGTTTCATGCTAGCCTGTGAGAATTCATGTTGTTAGTGCTAAGGAAATTAGTAGAATTAGTAGGGGGCATAATTACTGCAGTTTTACAATACTGACATCATATCTAATTACGGTTTAATCTACAGAACATACTGTTTGTTTAATAAGTCCCAGGAGAGGTAGTTCAAGCATATGTTTTCGTATCACCTGGAGGTAGCTGGGAATGACTGTGGTAACACTGTCAAGAAAGTGACAGTTTACAAGATTTTATGTATTTTGTAGTATACGGCATGGCTCACCTTCGATATGCATGAAATCACTTTGAGGTAAGCAGTAATAAGCATTTAGAGCCAAAGTAGCTCAATGCAAAGAGTCTTTGTTCTCCTTTATATATGGTAAAACCAAGGCATAATTTTTTTAGCAGAATCTCAGCAGCTAGCAAAGCTGGTAGTGAAATCTTCAGCACCCCTCCTCCCGAAGTGAGATCTGGTTATTGCTAACAGAGGTTAAACATCGATCATCCTTTGGACACCTGCTAAAATGATGATGTCTGCAGGTTTTATCCTGAGCTTACTACTTGAGGATGTCCTTTTTTGGTTTTTATTTAAAGCTGGCCAATTTTTCCTGAATATGAAGCTCTTGTTTTTCTCTCCTGTCTCCTCAGCCATCACTTGAATTTAATTATTGTTTCCCACATGTGGAAAGTCTCAAAAGTAACTTAAAAGATCTGTGGAGATAGGAGAGTGTGGACCTGAGTACATATTTGTGGTGTTTGTCCTCCAGCTGGTTTTGTTGTAAGGTGGGACCTTCCTCTGGGAAAGCTGTGGTACATCATATTTATTCAGGTGCACACTAACTCCTTACTCAGCACATCAGGCTTATGAGCCTGGTTTCTGTGTGGAAATTTTTAAAAGTTAGGATTACCTTGGCCAACCTTAAATCCTCAGATACCTGGACAGTTAAGAAAGCAGTTACGTTAAAAATGAAATTATTTCATCCTTGGATTCTGTACAGCTAAAGCCTTCAGCACGTGTGTGGAATTGTGCATACCACCATATTGATTCTGTTCTTGATAATGTCTTTGGTTTTCTAATTGACTGTTTCCATCCTCTTGACCATCCTGTGTGACACAAATAGCCCTAGGGATGGCTGGGATCTGAAAAAGCAATAACTGATGTAAGCCTTCCTGCAGGAGCACTGCCTTCGAATCCTCCATAAGGATGTGGGTCTCTCTTTGTTTATCAAATATCCACATGTGTTGGCAATAAACTTATCTTTATGATTTTGAAAAGGTTGCTTGATAACATTGTATCAAAATTGTCTTTATTTTCCCCTATATCTGTTTTGATATCTGTCTTTCTACAGTATTTTTTAAAAATACAAGTTAATATTTATGACAGATAATAGAATTTCACCTTAATAAGCCAAAGAAATAATTATCTAAACTGATAGTTTCTTGGTTTTGGTTTGCCTTTGAATAAATCAATACTTAATTTATAAATAGGATTGATTTTTTTAAAGATGTTAATGTTTCAAAACATTCAATAAATACATTTTTATGACTTGTTTTGTATAACATTAAATAATTCAGAGTGATAGCCATTTGGTTTTCTTTGCATGAGGGACCAACGATGATCCTAGAATGCACCTAAGACAAGAGCTCTTCCCTGCAAGAAAGCTCTCGTCAGAGATGGGTGATTCTTCGCTTGCTTGAAAAAGAAAAGTTTTTGTTATCGGTCCGCACTTGAGGTCTGTGATGGTCTTTTCATCCTTTTATCAACTCAACTCTTCTCCCTAGTGTCACAGCTTTGACTGTTTCCTTCTTGTTTCCGAGGAGCAAATGGGCATATGTGCTCGTTAATCCTGCGTGTCGTTACTCAAGGCTCACATAACTCACCCAATGCTATTCCCGCTGTCCTGTGTGGGATAATAAATCCAAGCAGGGGTAGTTTCAAAACTTGTTTGTAGGTAGTTGGGTGACACTGTGCTGTTCTAGGTGATGCAATATGCATGTGCGTTGGCTATATTTTTACAAAGCAGAAAGGTACTTCAGATTGAAGCCCATCCATTATTTTGATGTGATCCATTGTAACTTTGCTGTTTTAGACAGAATACAGGCTGCCCTTGTAAATGCCATTTAAAATTTTCCAGTAGTAACTTTTTACTAAATATTACATTTTCCTGCCTCTAAATAATAACTTTTCCTACTCAGATATTCACATTCAAGGGATACTGACAGCAGCAGCTAAAATCACAATACATTGTTCTGTAGTGGTGTGAAAATTATTATTCAATGAGTACATTTCTAAAGTACACCTTAAATTATCAGTCTTGGATCAGTTTGGATCATGCTATCAAAACAGTCAGACCTGAACTGCAGAAGATTACAATTTTAACTACTTTCCCAACTGTTAAATTGCAGTTAAACCTATATAAGGTGACCCTTTGGTGTACCATTGATTTAATTCTTACAGTGTAACTTAGAACTGTTAATTGGAGTTATTTAAAATAATGGATATGAGTTCAGTAAGGCCCAGCATAAATATGAAGCCATTTGTAGGACTGGACTCAATTTTAAAATGATTTATAGGAAAAATAGATTTTCTTTTTTGTTGTTGTTGTGGCAAGTTTCTAAAGTTACTACCACATTTTTAATATCTGTTTTGAGCTTTTTTTGGTATTAAAGTTATGCAGCATCCAGTTTGAATGGAATACTTAACCCTGGTAATAACACTTTCCTTTTTAGCTGTTTATGTAGACTGTATTTAGAAGGGAATTTTAAGTTGATTTTCTGCTAGTTATTTCATCCTTTTTATCATTGAGTTTAGCATAAGGATATCTCATAGTCTAACCCCATTTCCCTGTAGATTAATTATTCCAAAATAAAATGAACATGTATTAAACATATGTAGTTGCTTACGGTAGCAGATTTGGCTGTTTTGTTTCATATAAATCTCTTGTTGCACAAAAAACCCCCTTTTGTATTTAAGACTTCTCTGGTCATTAAAATTGAATTATGTGATAGGCTTCCATCTGCTGTTGAAACCTGTTCATCATTATTTCATGTCATTTTAAGTGGGATCATTCCGAGATATGTTTAGTGACAGCAGGCTTGCCATTCCTGATTATGAGAGTTTGGTAGGACACGGTTTCCTTCCTAGCTGCAAAAATATCTTAACATTTATTGTCTTCTGATAAGGTTTTCTTCAGGAGTTTGGTTCTCACTTCTGCTTTGCCACCCTCCATGTCATTATATACCATATTTGTGTACTTCAGTTGTGTGCAAGTCACAAGTTCTTCCATACATCTCCTCCAGCCCGTTACATTAATCGCTGTGGGATAAAAACCAGCTTTGCTATCCATCAAACTGGGCCACTATCTCCGTGACACTGATCATGGTTAGCAGCGCAGTTAGTATTAAATGATTGGCAATGGAACGACAAAAGAGCGGGTAGAGAAGATGGATAGCCCCGCGTTACTGCGCTTAAGTGTGAGCTGTAAGCGGCAGTTCAGAGCCAGGTAAATATTATCTGATTGCTGTAATGACAGCTAGGCTGTTATGGCAAATGCTGTCTCCGTAAGAGTAGCCGAGTACTGGAATAGATGAGCTAAGGAGGACAGAAATTTCACTGCGTGATTTAAGAACGGCTAGATAGGTGTTAGGAAATGAGACTGTGCTTGACATCGAAGGAGCTGGACTGGATAACTTCGTGAGGTCACTGCTAGTTCTGTGTGTTTTAAGGTTCTTTGAAGTTGCTGATGACTCCCAGTTGTTCCTGAAGCACAGGGGTGGGAGGGAAGGGAGAAAGGCCCACCGAATCCAGAAGAAGTAATAGAGTATACGAGCTCTTGGGATTTTTCTTGAACAAACCATTTAGTTGCTGGAAGACTGTACAATTTCAGGATTAAACTATCTGGTACAATATTGAAAATGTAATTATTGGCAAAAGGAATGAAATTAGTCCTTGAATCCTAAAACAAAGCAAACAAGCAAATCAACCACCAGTGATAACCAAGCCTCAACATCTTTTTCCAGGGACATAAAAGAGCAAAAACAGATGGTTCAGTTCAGTCCAGATACCATATATTTTCTTTCATACTGCTTTAGGTTTTTGTCTTCCTTTAAGATAACTCACTGGTTAGACTTTTTTCTGTATTTTAAGCATAACTTTGTTTTCCCATTATACAGTCATCTGAATTACCTACATCTTACGTAGCTGTATCTTTCCTTCATGAAGTTACCTACACTTTAAAAAAGACTTAAAAGCTTTACTTTTATTCAAAATGATGATAAACAGAACAGATTTTTTTTTTATTCCCACAATGTTCCTGGTATCTTCAAATACTGCAACAGTTCAGGATGTGTTTTTTCCTTCGTTGCTTGGGCAGATGTCATTCTATTAGAGCTTGAAAAATTCAGAGGAAATGGTTCTGTTATGTTTTACATGGTAATAAAACTAGTGAATTAAAACAATGACATCATTGATTACCCTTTGATATATAAAAATTATCTAAATTAATTGTCTTCCAATATTTGCTAAATACGTTAGTATGTGAAAATTCACAGTGATGGAACATCTGCTCAACAGAAGACTTATCAAAGGTATTGTAATAAGCTGTGTAATGAATGTTTTCAGCTTTCAAAAGAGAAAATATTCTGTATGGCATTTATTTAAATAATTTGTCTCAAGTTGGGATGTCCATCCTACTTTACAAAAAGGAAGCAATTTTGCCATGAAAACATTACAATTAAATTTGGAAGCTTTGCGACTAGCAAAGTTAAAAGTGTAACTTGGATATTTCCAAGTTAAAGCAGCTAGCACAGTAGATAAAAAGATTCATTTGAAGTCCTGCTTAGAGGCACAGTAAGTGGCGCGCTGCGTCGAATTGGGTTTGAAATGGGCTCAGGGTGACTTGTTCTCAGTCCCAATCCTTCTGCTCATTTCTTCTGCTTTTCAGGAGTTTGTCTGTCAGACCTTTTTGAGATTTGATCCTGGGAGTAGCTGAAAGCCTTAGTCTTTTCTCCTCTGAGCTTCCTGTACAAAAAAATGTGCTAAGCAAGTCATCTCTCCTAGAATTTCTTTTGCAGGTGAAAGTTTGTGTTGCTTACCAAGGTATGACCTTGGGCTAGCAAGCGCATAATGTTGTTGCATATGAGCTCTTGGGTGTCCTGTGAGGTGCCTACCAAGATCCTCAGATTCCTCTACAAAGACTAATTTTTTATTTATGCAAATTTTTTGTCTAAGTCTTCTGTTGCAACCATTTCCTCCTGACGAGGAGGCTTACACGAGCACAAGTGAAATGATAGTAGTATGGACACTTTGTGATAATACAGACCATGGTGGAGAGGCTCAGAGGTTTTCACATTCCATATAAATAATTTCTTTGAAGACATTTTGTTCTGTGACATGGGAAAGAGAGAATACTTGTTTCAGTGGAAGCCTTTGAGGGCTTTCCGCAAATGAGAGGATTTTCACTCACATTTACCCTGGCGCTATCTAGCTGTCAGCACCCAAAAGGGCACGTTGTTGACTCTGTCATGGGGCTTGTCATTCTGCATAGATAGCAGGATAAATGATGGTCACTTTGACCCTCCATCCTGACAGTAACATTCAGGCTAAGTCTGTTTGGAAAGAAGAACAACTTCACCCTGGGGAACGTGTTTGCATGTTTCCTCCAGTTTTCAAGGAGGTAAAAGATAACTGAACTGGTTCGTAGTGAGCTTGTTGGGACTTCAACTTTCTTTCAATATAGGGCTACGTGGCGTAGGGATTGGCAAACGAGAAGATTACAGGTAATGTTTTTCTATTAGTATATCTCTCTTGTATTAAAGAAGGCATCGGGCTATTCTGTAGTATTTTTGTGTCATTAGAGAACATCACTATCATGTCATTTTGTAGTTTGCTGAGATACATGTTGTTCTGTGACCCTTTGCTGATTAGGTAGAAATCGTCTCAGGAATATTTGGGTCTTTCTCATTATCTAAATATTTCTTAGATTTCTCTGTCTGTAAATTGTGCCAAATTAAGGCTGAATAATAACCTCCTCTGGTTTAAATC
Organism: Sula dactylatra; assembly: GCA_013389905.1. Taxonomy (NCBI): domain Eukaryota; kingdom Metazoa; phylum Chordata; class Aves; order Suliformes; family Sulidae; genus Sula; species Sula dactylatra. The sequence continues at coordinate 71,954 of WEKW01023370.1, read as the reverse complement.
CACAGGAGGGGACTTGGGGTCATTTCCCTTAACGGAAATGCATTTTTGTCAAAGGAGGAGCAAAAATGAGAGGAAGAAGGCTGCCCCTTGACTTATCACCTGCCCACCTCCAAAAATACTTCAGGATTTGTATGAAACAGTGAATGTTTCTAGTGTTCTTGTTAATACTGATCTCTAACAGTGTTTGTTCAGCCTGATCCATAACTTCGAGTAGAATGGAGCAAGTCTGAAAAATATGGAGAATTATTGTAGCTCTGTGATGTAAATAAGGAATTTGAGTGTGAATATTCACGGACTAGGTTATGGGCTGAGAAGTTGGATGTCTGATGTCAGTCAAAAGACTGACCAGAGTCTAAAGGTGTCTGTGACCTTGTTGGGGAGGGGGGAGATGTGCAGACTGAGAAAAGCTGGCATGTGGCATTTCAAGATACGTAGCATAAACTGAACACATGGTGCTTTTAGTGGCTGGTACCTGTGCATGTGTTTGCCGATGGATAAAGCAATTAGTTGATTGGTAAGCGCTGAGTAAATACTGAATAAGTACTGAATAAATAAACAAAACCCATATATATTCCTGTTTAGGAATGCTGTATACATATGAACATACCCACAGCTGGTTGAGCCCCTTTGCACTGCAGAAGCACAAATCAGGGTCTGGTAGATTTTGAAAGAGATTTTTGGATCTTGTGAACAGAACTTTGCTCTCTGACTTTTGAGCACAGCATTGTACTGAACTGGGTAGGACAGAAATAAATAACAACTTTTTGATATTCTGAATGTAAAACTCTGTTTACTGTTTTGCAGGACTCATTACAAGGATTTTGTCTGTAGTTTAGTGCAGCCAAAATGTAAATGTTTTACTGTATTCTGGGCTCTGAAAATGTAGATTTAACTCAAAAGGTATAAAAGGTTGGAAATGTATTATATAAAAGTCCGGAAAGTCATAAGTAGGAAGTGCTGTGCATGCTGTTTCTTCCCATCTCCCTTTCAGTTACAGTAATTTAGGTTTTAGCATATGATGAATTCTGTCGTAAATTACTACTGGAATATACTTTTCAACTTTTGAGTAAATTTTGCAGAAATTAATCTGCAAACCCTTCCATGTTTCAGTGAGAGATCAAAGAAAATCCCAGATGGAAAACATGCTTTTGAGAGGGGAAAAAAATAAGTTCTGAGTTCTTAAGCTCTTGTAATGAAGATAACTTAATTAAAATCAAAGCAAAACTAATTAAGAACTTAAAAGTGCAAGTTTTTTGTTGCATAATATCCCTGAAACATGGCAGAATGGATTTATTATCATTGGTAGAAGTTCCTGGTCACACAGACGGGTGATGCAGTCACCAGTGGATCCGAATGAAAATGTACAGCTGGATTACAGTTTTCTGATCCGTCTTATTGGCCTTTACACTCTTTCTTAGTCTTCCTACTCTTTTGCTTCTGAAAAAAAATTGCTATTTTGGCAGGCAATTCCCCTTCTTTCCTGGGAGTTTTGTCTGGGTACTCAGCTGGAGACAAACCAGCTGAGCACTTGTAGGTGCTCACATTTTTTATTCATGGTTTTCATGGTTCTTTCTTTGATCTTGCCATTCCCAAATTGAAAATAGAAAGCATGTTTACGCACACATCCCCCTGTTCTGTGTGCTCCTTTTCTTGCCCTTTTCCTTTCTTGAAAAAGGAGAGGAAATTGGAAATTCCAAAGTTTTTTGTTTCACTTGAATCACGGTAAAAATATCTTTTAATGAGTGTAAAATTTAATGAAATTGAATTAATGAAACAGTCTTACTTCAAGTTAATCTTCAACTGTTTTTATAAAAGCTTTTAAAAATGATGTTATGGTGATCTTTTATCCCTAAGCAATCATTCATATAGTGCTGTATCATATCATTTAAAAGCTTCTATTTGAATGTGGTTTTTAGATTAGTTTGCACATGTGGTTTTTATGAATATTTAGTGAAAGCCTAATGAGCAGGCTCCCTGCTATAACGGATCAAGACTTTATTAGGCTGAGTTTTGTTCATGTTGAAGAGTGTTGCCATATGGGAGATTTGTTTTTTGAGGCTCTCAGGTGCTCTTAGCAGATGGAGATTGAAGTGCTCTGAAGACGGCACACCAAGCAGCAGCTGTCTGAGCGGGGTGGTGGGGTCACCTAGACCGTAGCAGAAGCCTTGGCAGATCCACAGAGCGCCCAAGCGATGGACTTCTGGAAGTGGGGACAGTGCTGATGCCTGCAGAGAAAAACAATTCTAGAAATCAACAGCTTCTCTGCGCATCTGGTTCCTTGACAAAGGCAGATATTAATTAGATTCACAGCAAATCATTTACATTCTCATGATAGAACTGAAGAAGCACTCAGTTATATACATGTTATCTCCTGTAGAGTTCCTTTCAAGCACCCTGTTGACCAGCTTTTCATGATTGTATTCCCTGCAATAAGATGGATCGAGATACCTTTGACCTCTACCAGTCAATGTGATAAGGGACAGTGATCTTTATCCCTCATCATCTGGGAGCTGAATGCATGTTTACAGAGACAACTGCCTCATTAAAATAGGAGCATTTCCCTTGTAGGCAGACATTGGCCACTCTCTTGTGTGCTGGTTTGTTTATTTGTTTGCCTTCCCCCCCNCCCCCCCCCCCCCCCTTGTCTATTAACAGCATAAAGGAGATTTGGTTTTCCAAGTTTAGTGTAATTGCATAAATTATAATTGTAATTACTTTTCTAATGGAGATTTTGAGCTTTGTTCTCCTGAAAATATGGCCACCTTAACAAAAAAAGGGAAACAAAACAGAAGAAAAACCAACAAACCACAAAAAACCTTCCCAAACAACCCCCTCCCCCCCCCCAAAAAACCCCAACAAACAAACAAAAAAAAAAAAAAAAAAAAAAAAAAAACCCCAAAACAAAGCTAAACCCCACATNTTTTTATTTTTGAAACTTTCCTTCTAAGAGGCATTGCCAGGTGTTTGCAGCATTGGATAGCAGTACTGTCCTTAGGGAGGCCAAGCTTTCATTTACCCATAGAGAGATGATTTCTAACCATCTGCTCTGTATCTCAAAGTATTGGTATGTTAAAAATGTGAATTTTCTGATCCGCTGGGAGCCTGCCTGTGCAGCACACACAATACAGAAGGAAACAGTGTGTGAAGAGGTGTCACTGAAAAGAACCGTTTTCTTCACTTATAAGGCCATCTTAGTTGACCATTTTTTAGGAAGTTAATTTTTTTTTTGAAAGCACCCACTAATTATTGCATGTTTATGATTAACTGGTCCAATTCATTTTGTAAAGATAGCAGCTGAAAATAAAGATAATTCTATAGATACGCAAAAGAAAGCAGTTTGAAAATGCAGTGTCAGAGCCAGTAGAACCCTGAGCTAATATTAAGCTGCTTTATTCTAAACAAGATCTATTTTTCAGTGTTTTAAAAGTTAGTATTTTTTTCACTTTGCTACTTTTTTCTCAATATAGAGAATATAAAAAGCTTAGATCTCTGTAATTTCTGTACTGTTGAATAAGATTCAAGCAAGAGTTTAATTGTATGGAAAAAGTGAAATTATGTTGATTTGAAAAAAATGTAGAAAACAAACCTTTATTCAAATTACACATGTTTAAAACTGAGTTATGTAAGAAGTAGCTTCTTAAAACTTGTTTGTGTCCAGTCAGGCCTTTTTTTTTGTAATCTTTCCTCAAAGTAAGAAAAAAAGTAAGATTTATTTGTGTAGACATATGTGACCATCTGCAGCTTTAGAAGAACCTGGTGCAGTAATAGGTAAGGGATAATCACCTACAACAGTGCTTACTGACTGCTGCATCCATGTTCCTCCTCCTCCAAAAAAAAAGTTTGATATCTTATTTCCCATCAGCAACCTCCCAGTTTTTTGTGCCAGACTCTCAATATAGCTCCTTGTTTGAATGCTGTTACTTAGGCATTTTTGGTGTTATTCAGCAGTTGCCGTCGGATTCCTGTTCATTACGGCTGGCAGTAGCGCTGTTCGGGTGCGTTTCGACTGGCCGTTGACATTGAGTAGTGAAAAGGGATTTTATTACAGATAAAAGTATAAAGCATAAGGGCCTGTTGCAGAGGAGAAAGATCTTTAAATTAATGGTAGTGTGGCTTTACTGGATGTCTTTCTTTCTCCCTTAAATTTTACATTTCCAAGGGAGCAATGTTAAGGACTATGTAGAATGGGGATCTGTTCCTTTTGTACTGGCTTCCACCCTCACTGCTGGGCTTCCTTCGGTGACAGCCACAGGCCTTAGGGACAGGGTTTGATATAGACATTGCACCAAAAAGCTACAGAAGAGCAGTTCTGCACATTTCACCGTGATTTTGTTGGCATCACTGTAAGGTTTGTTTACAAACTAGACTGAAATTCTTCATCGGCTTCAAATGCGGTTTTCTTAACACTGGGCTCTGCTTGCTGCAGCATATAATTAGACTTGGAGTACTACATTGTGGCATAAATGACAGCATTGATTTCTCCTTTTACCCAATTAGAGAAGAAACGACTTCTTTTTCTATAGGTATTTTGCATGTAGGTAATTGAGTAGGTTCATGGAGAACCAGTTATTTGCGTAAACTTGACTCTATAAGTCTTTTCACATCTTTACATTCTTACTCATTAACTTTTTTCCCTCAGCTGTCAGTTCAGAAATCTATAGAAAATAACATTTAGAAAAGTCTAATTTGAAATAATTTGAACTCATGAATTTTAATTCATGAAGTCAGCCAGTTCAGCTATGTTTTGCTTTGAGAAATGATTGTTCTTGAGTGGTATAAATAAGTGGACATGGCATATAACTGGTTTTGTGCTAGTTTTAATATTCCCAGGTCTGTTACAGACAGACATGTTATACGCAGAAAATGACAGTTCACTGTGTAGTACAATGTTTCCACAAAGAAACAGATATCTATTGTGGATTTCAATCATATGATAAAAAATATTAAACACTTCTTCATACGCGTTTGTTGCTCATACTTCTGTGTATCTTTGAAATGCTGAAACTTGCCAACTTCTCTCCCTCTTCCTGACATCCAAGGTGGTTTGTCAAGAAGCACTTTCAAAGCAGGACCTTTAATCATCTCCCTGGAAGATGTAAGAAAGCCACTTCCGTGTGCATGTAAACTTACACTTTTAATTATATAGTCACTCATTTTTTGCAAAGATAAACAACTTAAACGACTGAGAGCTGTTTGCTGTTGTAGAAAATGCAAGGAATTGAAATATAACAAAAATGCTTTGATTTCTACAGTCATAAAAGTTGGGTTGTAGCTAGGGTAAGCAATACGAAGCATATCTACATAATAGTTGCAACTTTGACTCATTTGAAACGCTTTTAGAGACTGACCTTGAAAATGAGGTGTGCACATCTGAAATGATAGGTTAATTTCAACAACGTGTTCTCATTGTTATTTCCTAGAATAATATACATGAATGTCCGAAAACCTCTGCCGTAAGAGTTTTCCTCTGAAGCTCAGAACCGGCTTTAAAAGCATGTTTAAGGACATACCTTACAGTGGCTAGACAACACACTATGTGTATAGTGTCTGCAAAATAGATGTTTTGTTCAGAAGGCCAGCCGAGTTGTTCTGAGAAACAGTGGGTTTTTTGTTATCATGCTAATTGCTAGTTGACATATTGGACTAAAGAAATTAATACTGTAATGCCTCTGGAAAAGTCGAAGCGCTTAATCACAAGTTGCAGCAACGAAGGTCTTTCAAGACAGCGACTTGGTTCAGCAGGCACTGATGCTAGCGGTGTACAGGGCGCTGACCTACAGCGGGCTGAGAGTGGTGAGAAAAAAGTAACAATATCCGTTGGGTTTTGGTGTGAACAAAACCAGTGGATAGATCTACAAGTGGAATGGGGTTAATTCTGTCCTCATTTGTACCTGGTTTTATATCTTTGTAATAGTATTGACTCCAATGAAGTTACTTCTCACTTGTATCGGTGTGATAATAATAAAGAAACCCTTTCCCAGCGATCTGCAATGTAGCCTTGTCGAAGGCACTACTGTAATTTATATATTTATAAAATGAATATAATATATTGCACAGAGGCTTTGTGAGGTTTAATTAATGTTAGAATAGTTTTACATTAATTAATGATGGAATAGTCTTGAGTTAATTAACTCTAGATCTCAAGGACATCAGACTTCAGTGGTTGAATCCAGCAGATAGTTTGGGTGTGCCAGGCTTCCAAAATTGCCCTCTTTTTAAGGCCATTGTTTTCAAGGTGCCGCAGTGTTGACCTGGAGTAACTAAATCCTTTGTTTGCAACTTTGTCACGTGAAATATAAAATCATTTTTGTATAAGCCTGAGGTAGGATTTGGTCATTAAAATATGTACCTAAAGAAATATTTAAAAAAAATATTAAAAAGGACCTTTGCTTACAAAAATACATCCTTGAAAATTTGATTACTTGAAACAAAAATTTGAAAATATTTTCTGGGGCAGAAGAGGAGAATGGGGTACCTCCCTGCTGATAATATGAAATTAAAGCTTGTTGATTTCTATCTAGTGAACTAATATCGTTCATGGTGAAATAGTTAGAGAAAAATAGGATTTCTTAAAATTCTGTTTCATAGAAGTAGTTAATACTAATGCTGTTCATGTCTGGTTGGAATGGTTCTGGGGTGCTCCTTCTGAAACATTGGCACTGGATGTTAGGGCTCTGGAGCCAAAGTAAGGGCATTGGATAGGTCATTAATTTATTTTTTCACTTTGTTTATATTGTTTGCTTTGATTTCTGATTTCAGAATCACTTTATTTTCACTTCTCATTTTCATTGTGCCACTTTATTTTCCTTCACTTTTAATCAGTGCATTCTAAAACATTCTCGTTTTCAGAAGAACATCAATTATGTGACGTAGGAGAGTTTCTGTGTCGTGATCGCGTGACTTGTGTCTCCCAGCACTGGTTGTGTGATGGAGAGCCTGATTGTCCTGATGATTCAGATGAGTCTACATGTAAGTAAAGAAGGAGCCACTTTTTATTTTGTCTTCCTTTTAATGGTAACTTTTATAGTTTCACTAACTATACAATTGAAAGGACAAATTCAATTTTTTTTTTAATAAACCCTGAATAAATCTTCATATCAAGGGGAACAGGCTACATTCACTGTGCAGGTGAGAGACTAAAGAAATGGAAGAGACGGAAGGTGTTTTGTTCACGTGCCGCATTGTAATGAACACTGTCACCAGAGCATATGTTCCCTGTACTCTCAGTGAGCTGTAAATGAGCTGTGGAGGGCAGAGGCAAAGTCAGACACAGGAAAAATGTATTCCGCTAAAATGGGGGGAGATGGGGTGGAAATGAATAGTGCAAAATGTTTTTAATAAAACTATGAAAAGCATGCAAACATCAAAGGGAGGAATGAAAGAACATGTAAAAATTGTGACGGAGAAAAGCAAAGAAAGTAAAATGAGAGAAACCTCTAATAGAACATGTTTAATTATAGTAAAAGACCTTTTTTTTTTTAATGTGGCTAAGAGCTTCTGAAGGCTATCAGCCTTGTAAACTACTGATGAAGTGATATTAAATCTTAATGTTCCCTTGTTTCCTGCATTCTGAGGAAAACGGGGGAATTTCTGGATTTTATCCCCCGGATAATCACTTAATGTAAGAGAACCACCATGCATTTTGTATCAAAGCAATACCGACAATCAGGAAGGCTAGAAATGTGGTTTACTGCTAAAAGAAAAGAAAACATCAAATATCAGACAGTATTGAGGAGTCTAATCTTTAAAATGAGGGACAGAAATTCAAGATGTCTGGAAACCATTTCTGTCTGGGCAAACATTGCACTGATGATTGCAGCCTTCCTGCTCCAGCATTTGTTCTCCAGAACAGGTAGGCAAATTGCCTCTGGGGCTGTGGTGAGTGTGCTCTGATTAACTGCCTCTGAAACACTTTGGGATTCTCAAAAACTAAATAATGTACTTTGAAGCATCAGGTACAGTTAAGGTTTTATTACTGCACTGATGACTGATTACTGTCCTTTCTAATATAATATTTTCAAGCATAGTGTTAGTATCTGCAGTTAAAAGATTTTTCTGCTAACTAATGAATATTGTGATAAGAGCACAGAAATCGTCACACACAGAGTTTTAAATTTGGCTCCTGATATTTAGCTCGTAGTTCCAAATCCAGCAGCTTGCTGGACGCCTAGATGTTTTCCTCTCAAGAACTTTGCATGTTTATTGTACTGGACCATATGATCTGTGTTCAGTAATGCCATTCAAAGTCATGGCATATTAAAAACATAACCTTTTGAAGTTTATTGATGGCTTGCAGTAAGGGGATGTGGTGGGAAAGCAAGCCCACGCTCCTGACATTAGCCAGCCTGGTCCTCTTGGAAACACCTTCCCCTTTGCAAATGCTATCAGTTTCTGTAGGATGCATTACTTAGGCTGTCCTAAGTCAAAGGTAGGAGTTAGCATTGTTGCTTTTCTGGTTGTAGAGCAGGAAGATGTTTGAATCCTTGTGCACGTACAGCTTATGTAGCCCTTTGCCGATGAGCTGCTGGTTAATGAGGTGCCTGGGCACACTTGACTGTAGGGGCTGAGAGGGTAGTCATATTGGGTCTGGTGCCCTGTCTCATCCTTTCCATTCAACTCGGCCCAGGCCACTGCAGGAAAACCAAGCGACAGAGTGGGGTTGCTGGGTGAAACTTTCTTATGTATTTGCTCACAATTCTGTTTTGGTCTTGATGGTTCTGTGTTGGTTTAGTCAGCGTAATTTAATGTCAAATGTAGTTTTTCTTGAAATATGTGTATGTACTCTAGCTTCATCAAGTAAGTTGTTTCTCATTAGAGATAAATATAATGTTCCTGAAATTTTGTGCTGGTGCTTTGCATCCCTACAATATCTGTAAGCAGTTACAATATCTGTAAGCAGTTACAAACCACCTTAAAAATGTTCTTATGAAATATTTGACGACTGTGTGGTGTTAATGTCAGGGACACCGCACCATCCAGTTCTAGTGCGCTGAGGTATGTGTCTGTTTATAGATGAATGCAGCCTCTATTTGTCAGCTCTTTGCTGACTTACATACGATGAATTATTTGGTGTAGCCTGATAGATATTGCTAGTTGTTCCTATAGCCATAAACAAATGGAGTTTGATTGATTTTTCTGTGGATTTGTGCCTAGTAATAGGGTTTTCTGGGTTCTAATAAGATGCAAGCATTGATCACAGCTTTTCCTGCAAGTGGAAGTTCTTAACTTCTCTCCCATGGGGATTTAAAGTTGTCTAAAAGGAGAGAAATTCTTGTGCTGCAGCTTTCCCCGTGGTGAGAATATGGAAAGTCTTACTAGTCTCATCACTCAACCATCTATTTGCAGAAAACTTCTAGGAATGAAATGTCTTTGTGACCTCTCTCCTGGTGGCATTTGAACCAGGTTTTGCAGTCGAACCTGAAAGTTATTAGGCTTTACAGACACATATGATAGGACTGTATCCAGTAATTTCCTCAGGAATCCACCTGAAATCCTACGATCTTGTGCCTTTACTAGTGTTAGTAAAGAGATCTAGGATTGGATAGAAAGGAGAAAAAGGTAGCATTCTTAGCTATCGTTGAATTCAGACTCTGTGTTGGCAGAGGTTGGGGCAGGACTTTAGGCAAGCACAGCTTCTGTGGGCTTTCAGCCAGTGTGCTGGATGTGTCCTGTCACTGCCTGTGTTCTTCTGAGTCAATGGACAGCTTCCATCACAAGTCTGTTCCTTCCACTTCCCATCTTCCACTAAATGGTCTCACAAATAGCTTTGTAAAACCAAAAGTGAATTCCTATGGCACCTATACTTGTGTTCTCTCTTACTAGCTGTAATTCTTTCTGCTCTCAGAGCTGCTGCTTTTTATGCTGCCACAGAACTTGATTCAGTAATTTGTAATGAATAATTTAGTGAAAGAATTTTGTTGCTTTTCTTTTAGTGAGTTTTTTGTGAGAAAAATCAATTTAAAAAAAGTAAAACTCTTGACCCAAGTAATTTCTACCCTTTCTTGGGTGGTAAGTCTCTAACTTGTTCATAAGGTTTTTGCAAATAGTCAGGATTCAAAAATCAATTTACTTAACCTAATCGGATGATGCTAGGTTCTTCAGTAGGCTAAATTAGCAAGCTCACTTGAAATCAATAGAACTCCATCAGATGCCTCAGAATCTGGCCAGACGTATTTGACTTTTACAGATAGCTGTTGGTCTGGAGGTTGATGTAAATGTTTAGAGGACTTCCTTACTGTAAACAGACAAAAAAATGCTGTCTGTAGACTCATCTGCCAAACTATTTTGGTGGGACAATTACAAAAGTCAAATGTACTGCTGAAAACATTGAGTTTAAAAAAGAAAATTAGTGACAACCTTTTGTATCACCTAGTGTCTGTTCACTATTGCCAGCTTTAGGCAATCAGTAGTTGGAAACATCTGTTTAATACTGTTTTTTCATGTTGGATTTTGTGTGTTTTGTTTTGGGGCTTTTTACTAATATTACCGATCTTGCCTCTAATATTGGTCTTAAGCTGTAAGGATTTGCCTGTCTCGGCTGCTTTTATAGCGGCTTCAGTAGAGAAGGTCACTAATTGTATCTCAAAGATTTAATCTAAAACATTGCCGTTTTAGGGTACCAGTGTGTGTTGCATTCCAGAGTTGTACCTCTGAATAACATATTCATCTCTAAGTAAGCCATGAGGTTGCCCAAGATATACCAATGGCTTCTGAGATCTAGACGTTTGATTTGAGGGACTATTACCTGGTTTCCTCTCCAAACTCCTACTTAGCAGGGTTGAGATCTAAAAAGTATATTGGCAAATGACTCCATCTGTTTAGTACTTAAGGATTTTTTTCATCTTTTTAGCTTCAGGATTTGTCTGGCTTGCATGTTGTTTTCTAGTCTCAGTTCAGAAACTCCTCTCTGTCAGAATGCATTGTGCTAAGGCAAGGTGAAACAAAGGAGCAGGAAAAGAAATCACTTCTTTCTGTAGCTTCTTTCTGGAACTGTACACATTGATTGAGTTTGGGTTTTGCAATGTTTGGTGCAGCAGTTCCAGCAAGGGCTGGTTTATTGTCTTTTAGCCATGAAGTAGAGGAAGATGCGATAACGACGCCTGATACTTGCCCTGTGAAGAGAGACTTGAGGTCTGGCACAAGGATACCCTCTTTTCATATCAATCTGTGGCATGTTGCGGGCAGCGGTGCTTTGCTGTGGCACAATTACCCATTAGAGCCATCCATGATGCTAAGTATTGCTTGAATATCATGCATATCTTCTGAGAGGGGAAAAAAAGACGAGTACAACATGAGATCTCCTACTGTGAAGACGTGAATGTACTTGACACTCAGTTATTTTAGCAGCATCAAAATTCCACAAACAATTCACTATGCACTGCCAGAATGCGATTGTCTCACGTATTGACTGTTTGAATATGTGCCGCACACAATTTATTTGTAGCTGAGTGGTCCTGAATTGAAAGAACCCCAGTTTCCACTAACAAATAATCAAACTTTAATGGTCCCTGTCTCTAGAAGTTTGAGTAAATGTAGGCTTATCATAACATGTTGAAATTATCTCCAATAATAATCTTTCTTGGGGATTTTGAGGGAATATTGTCTTCTATAATCACAATTAAACTGAAGTTGGAGGAGCAAAAGAAAAGCATCAACCAGAAATACCTTGTTTAAAAGCTTGAGTCTCACTTTGCTAAAATAGCTTCTTTCATTCTCTGGATGCTAATTATGGAAGACTAGTTTCACAAGCTTAAAAATTGTTAATTGGGTACCTCAGTTGTAGTTCTTTTACCAGCAAAGGATAAGATAATTGGATGCTGTGTTGCTCCTGTGGTATGAAACAAAAAAGATAAAATTTCTTCAACCTCCTAATTCTTTTATGAGTAGTTTCATTGACATTCGATAGAAGCCAGGTTCCCAAACCACTCTTAAGTAGCTTTCGAAAATCCCAGATCCATAAATAACTTGTATACATTGAAGATGAGCTGCCATGAGGCTTCTGAAGGTAAATGCAGAAGACACTGGACAGGAGGGAAAAATGTGGTCTTCTGTTTTCACTCTTTATAATTTTACTGTATGCAGTTACTCTTGAACAAGGAATCTGCTGCATAAAATAGCTGCTTACACCTATTCTTCAGCTAAATACTTGACTCTGTTACTGGTCATATTAATTTAAACTGCTTTGAGGTGATGAATGAATACTCTTTTTTTCTCTCTGAATCAGGATCTTTCATATCAATAGCGTAAAACTTAACTTCTAAAGCTCTTGTAGGAAAAGAATCGCACAAAATGACCAATGTAAAAAAATTTTATGAAGCTGCTGCTAGTTTACATAAACTTAAGTTAAATGCTTAATGCAGCAATACAGTATTGCCACGTTGTAGATCATAAACATAAATGTTTTATGTTAGCTGGTGAAAAGGAAGTCCTTCTGACAGAACTAGATGAATGTTTTGAAGTAGAATTAACTTTCCTGATACCATTTTTACAGACCTGAAGGAAAACACACTTCCCACTGAGGGTCTCCTTGTAGTTTACCCTGGCAAAGCTACTGTGGTTGGTAACCACTGGTAAAGAAAAGATGTATAAAGAAGTATTAAAGATGGTCGGTGTTTTTGCCATCCTATTTTCTGTCATATAGCCTCTCAGGTATGCTGTGCTTGATCCCGTTCAGCTAGTTTGCCATTGTCTGCCCCCTTTGCCCCATGGTGAACATCTGTGTGACTGCTACCTGGCCTTCAGCTTCTGACCTCTGCTTTCTCCTTACTCTGTCGTTTGGGAAAACTGCCATACTCGGCCCTTCCAGGAAAGGTCGTTTTGCTGGTGTGATGGGATTGCTGATGTTCTGGTAGTTAACGGAGTATTAGAGCAAACAGCCTGGAAAGGACGAATGTTGATGGTGCTCATACCCTCTAAGCCTTTTGGAAAGGTTATAGAGAAGCACCCCATTGAGACAAATCCTGCATTGCAGTTGGTCTGGAGGCATTCGGGTTGTTCCACTGTGGTGTTTGTGACCGGTGTTGATGAGTCCCACTTGTCTTCCTGAGGGGTTTTGTGCTTTGGGGATGTTCCTGCATTTCTCACCACTAACTCTGCTCCGTTTCCCTCTGGGCTGCCCCACCTTTAGGTGTGGAGAAACGCTCGTCTTGGGCCAGGGAATAACCTTTGTATTTGCACTTACTTTCTGTCATAGCCTGCATATAAGCAATGATGTTGAGGCCCTAGAGAGCATTTAGAGGCAATTCCTTTTTGTAATTTCCCAACAGATGATAATACTACTTCTGTGACTTAAGCACATTGTTAAATTACTGGAAAACGTGCGTTATTCTTCTCTGAATAAACTAGTTTATTAATTTTCTGTGAGTGAGAATGACTTTGAATACGTGGTGTGATTAAACACCTGGCTGTGGCTCCCGATATATTAAGCTCTGGGGTGTGTACCAGGTGTGCGTGTCGGGGTGCTGGCAGCCAGGGCTGTGGGGCCTCCGTGAGGAGAGGCCGGGGCTGCCCCATGCTGGACACGGCCATTTCCAGCCGCCTCCCCGATGGCGCCAGGGCAGGGCACGGCTGGGCCAGTCAGCCATACTGGTGGCACCTCTTGGAAAGTGTAACTAAGAAAAGGCAAAGCGCTGCCCGGCGGTGAGGAGCGAGGGAAGAAGCAGCCCTGGGAACACCCAGGTCAGAGGAGGAGGAGGCGGAGGTGCTGCGGGTGCCAGAGCAGAGGTTCCCCTGCAGCCCCTGGGGAGGCCGTGGAGGAGCAGGTGGATTTTTCCTGATGAAACTGTGGCCTGTGGAGAGGAGCCCACGCTGGAGCGGGTTCTCCTGACAGGGACTGCAGTCCAGCTCTGAATTAAATCAGTCTTCCCAAGCTCGAGTGTGTTTCGCCTGTGACGGTAACTGGTGAGTGATCTCCTTGTCTTTCTCTTGACCAATGAGTTTCGCCATCTTCTGTTCTCCCACATGCTGTTGAGGAGGGGGGAGTGAGAGAGCAGCTGGGTGGACGTCGGACAACTGGCCACAGTCAGCACACCACAGGACTATCTATATCCCAGTGTTACATGGGCTGTGTCTGTACAGCCTATGTACAGATCTAAACTTGAGAATGGAAGCGAATGAAAGCCAAGCAAAGCACTGAACATGAGCTGATGGGTCTCACCAGAAGGAGGTTGTATGGCTTTTGCTTGGAGCTGCATTGCATTCTGCCAGCTGAAGTATGGAATGACTAAGCTTGTGCCTTCTTTTATTTTTATTTTTTTTATTTTTTTTTTTATATTTAATGATAAAGGGTGGCTCTATGTGTCCATGATAGCTATGGAAACTGGAGTAGGATAGGAAAATCAGATTCACGAGAGAGAGGGGAATGTTTGAAAGGATAGATAACAAAGTGCTTGAGGAATGCCATGGTACACTGAACACCTATTGTATGTATTATATACCCTGTCAGCCAGGTAACGCTGCAGGAACTAAAATTTACTGTGCTGAACACAAGGATGTTGCAAGAGCAAGGTCTAAGTCTGTCCAACTGGTAACAGAAATGTAGCAAGTCTCGTTCCTTGTGACTTGTCGGGCACTGCTGCCTTATCTGTAAAGGGTTAGCAACAGGGGCTTGGCTTCCACCAGTGTGCATTTTGTAGGGGGCTGCAATTTCAGTTTTGTGAATAAAAAAATGTTCGTTCTTTAATGATTGTTTTGAATGTGACATACTACAGTCAGGTAAACATTGGAATTTGGCAGGGAATAGAATTACTTGCTTCTGCTGATTTTGTTTTTATTAATGATTTAAAAGTCTAAAAGCATTCACAGTTTATTTTCCTGTTCTGTATATTACTTTTTTCTGTTTTCCAGTCTGAATAGTCTTTAGCATTGTCTTTTACATAGTCCATACACTCAGTCCTGTTTCAGCTGAACATAATTGCATTAAAAGGTAGTTGAAGACTTTGCAATAGATTTTGATTATCTTTTTGACGTCAGTGTGTTACATATGCAGATATTTAAACAGTTATTTACAACTTACCAGTATAAATGGTTACACTAACTTCTGTTATTGGCCAATAGGTTTTTGTAAGGCTGGCTTGTTTCTGGTTTACTAGTAATGATTTACGCTTTGCAAATGTGTAGCGCGAGATCTGTGTGGTGCACAAAAAGTTTAAGAAAGAATTCCTTTGTTTTTTAGATGCTTTGAGCTCATAATATGAATGGTCTTTAGACAAGATTTTCTTTTACTCAGTAAAGTGCTAGAGTTTGATCATGTGAGTACATAAATTAGATTTTTTTTTTCTTTCCATATGGGGCAAATATTTCAAAAAGTTTATTCATGATTTGGAGGGGTGGGGTGGTGGTATCAAAATCACAGAATCCCCAGGCTATGTGAAAGACGAAAACTACACAGGGAATCATGGTGTCATTATTGCATCCCTGGCAAGAGGTCTGGGTTCAAATAGGTATAATTTCTGTAGCTCTCTGGCTGCATGTTTTCTTTTTGAAGAAAGTATGCAACAAGAAATTCAGAATTGAAGGATGTAAAGGTCATTGTATCTCTCAGTGACACGATCATTAGAAATACTACCTTTTTTTTTTCTGTCTATGGTGATTATCTTGTGCCTGGTTTTCCAAAAGTGGTTCACGGGGAATTCAGTTAAACGATTGCTGACAAAATGAGCCTCTTTTAAAGTCTGTGGAAACATGTAGATATAATACAAGGCCAGGATAGAGCCTTTGAAGGATGATGCCCAATACCTAAAACTCTGAAACAGCTCATTTATGGATTAATTGCTTGCTAAAATTGCACTTCCTACATAGAAGCAGATCTAATGGGATGTATACTCATAAGACATGAAAATGAAAAGATCGGTCTTTTGAAAAACCTGTATAAGTAATTCATACTTTGACCAAGACTTTGTTTTCAAGTTTTTAACCCAAAGCAATTTTGTATTCATAGCTAAGCTATATACATTATAGTACACCCCCCAAAAAATGCATGTGTGGAGAGAGAGAGACGAGGTGGAAGAACTTGGCACAGTTTCTCTCATAAGGTTGTGCTGGCTGTTAAGACTAATCTAATGATGGCGTGTTGGGTGTGGGGTTCAGCATTGACCTTCTTGACAGTATGTGGCCACAAAGATGACACATATTTCAGTGTTAATCGTGGTTTGGGTGTGGGCTGTCTTTCAGCTACAGATGCAGTCCTCCCTGGTTTCACAGGAGGGATGTGTCTTCTGCACTATCAACGCAGGAGACCCCAGTGAGGAGCTAAACAGTAGCACTGTGGTTGAAAGTAACTGCACCAGCGAGTCTCCTAGCTATGCTGGGGCAAAAAATGCCTGTCTGCCTGAAAAAGTGGGGCAGTAAGTAATCAGATAGGCAAGTGCTGAATTTTATTACTTATTTTCTTTCCTCCTCTTTCCTATTTATGTCCTTGCAACTCTTTCAGGGCCTTCTGTACTTGAGTTACCCTTTCACTCCAGCTCTGCCTTTTTCCACTTTTCTTTTCTTGCCTTTTTTTAGTTGGGCTGACAAAACTAAAACTTACTACAAAAACTACTTTTCATCCTCTGTCATCATCCTAAACGATTCCCTTTCCACTCTCATAGGTCCCATCCTTTGCTCTCCACTGATGTCTTAATTCTCATGCCTTCATTTTCTGTCTCAGTTTTTATCTTCCCGTTAACAGTCCTTTGTCTCTTGCTGTCTTGTCATGCTACTGTTGTTCAGTAGTCAGCATCTGGAAAAGAGAGTATTTTGGGAAATGAGGAATGCACCTTAAGCAGGATAATTCAGCCAAATATCAAGATGATTGTCAGAGTGCTGATTGTTAGGCTGTCCTTGCACCCTCTGCCAGGAATAGCTTTGGTAGAAGGGAGGTAGAGAAATTACTGTATCCCAGTATTGTCTATTGATTGGGCATTGATAAAATTTAAAAACATATTTAGAAGAAAACGCAAGTACATAGCATCATCAAAAGCCTTTTTGGCTTTGCTGGTACAAAAAGGTAATTTTTGGTAATGCAGGGATTTATAAATTACAGCAATCTTATGTATGACATATCTTGTTGAAAGATTTTTATCTGAGGTGATACTACTTTGCTGTGGGCCCCAATTGCACTGAGACTCATTACAAATGTTTATAATTATATGATACATCTGGCCTGTAGATCCTGTACTGGGACAAAGGTAGTATATTTAAATAGTGGGCTGGACAATATTCTTTATTTGTCACTTAAAAAGTGCTAAAGTGTAATAACCATTTTTCTTCTCAAAATTACTGATGAAAACAACTCTCATTAGCAAGCAGATGGCTTTCTGGAAGAAAAGTAAAATTACTCTTTTTGAAAATAGGGCTGTGATTTAAAATAAGAATTTAGATGACTTATTAGTGATAAAATACACAGTAGTTTTAGTCAGCAAAGAGGGCACTTTGCTATGGATGAAGAAATAACGCAAGACAAAAACCTCTGCTCACAAAGAATAATGCATAGCTATGACAAAGGAGTGTAACTCACTGTAGCCAGCAGTCTGGATTCAGCTGTGCAACATTTTAGCCTTTTAATAAAGGAGAAAAGGAAATGATGGAAAAGATTTAATTTCAAAAAGTATCCTTCAGGATTTAGTTCCTTATGTTAACTTACTGATGTACAGATCTAATCCAGAAAGTTCATGTTTTAGCAGCTCTTACTCATACCCCAGTACTTCTGGGTGAAAATTAACTGTGCCAAATGAAAGATTTTAAAGTCTGCATTGTTTAATGCCTTCATCTTACATTATTCAAAGGTGCATCAACATCCACATGCATCTACTTTACAGGACTGTGAGCTGTGCCCTCAGAAATAGGTCTCAAATTGTGCGTAAAACTTTGATATGTCCAATATGAAATTTCGAGTCAGTTCTACTCATGAGAACAGGTGTTTATAGGATTGGACCCAAGTCTGTGTATATATTTCATCATGGAGAATGCTAAATTAATTTTTACCATCTGCCATTTATAACCTCACCAAAGGCACAGCTTCCTAGAAGGGTATAGCTGTTAATGGTGCATTTGCAATAACATGAGTTACTCCAAAGTAAAGATGTGGCAAGGTTAGTTTTCATTGTTTAAGTGTTGAAACAAAATCTAGATGGAAAAATAGTTTGGTTTTTTTTTAATTTTCAACTTGCAAAAAAATTACCTCTAAAGTGTTTCTTCTCTTTGTTCCACTTCTTAAGCTTTCATAAGTTTGCCAAGGCTACAAAGAGTGTCTCTTGCTGCCTTTATGCTCAGGCTAAGGAGAATGCTGAGATGGCATTTTCTAACTCATTCTGACTTTTTCTGCTTTACCTCTATACTAGGCTGTTTGGTATTTTAGGTATTTTTTTAAACTCTAAAGTTGTCTAAGGTAGATCTCTAGATGCTACTGAGTTTGGTTTCTATCATCTTGTTGCAAGATGTAATTTAGTTTACAAGCATGCTCCATAACCGAAAGCCAGTGGTAAGTTCAAGTACAAAAGAAGAGGTACAAATAATGGATAGTGTAACTAATAGGTATCTACCCTACTATTAAAAGGAATGTTATGTAATATAATATCTGTTCAGTGCAATAATAAAATAAAGTTACATTATTCTTACTGAAATCTATCTTCTTTGACTGTATTTTCAGTAAAACAAATAGCACCTGTTGTTTTCTTGCCTTTCAATGGCTTTGTCTCCAGCCTCCTCACCCTCTTCAATCCAGAGTGGTGGTGGTGGTCAGAGCTCTGCTTTCAGTCCCCAGGAAGTCACATGCAGGAGAACACGGGGACCGCAGGGGCAGCGTGCACTTTGTCCAGCATATAAAATTAATAAGGAAACCTACTCAGACATTGGATTTTCCATAATAACAAATGCTTTGTTTCATTGATATGTAATTCCCTGTTCAAAACAAGACAATTCAGTTTAATAGCAGAGTTCTCTTCACAGTTGGGTTTTTGTTCAGTAACGCACTAGTAAGCTCTCTGTCGAAGATAAAGTCTTCTCTCTCTCCGCCCAAAGCTGGTTTATTATTATTTTTTTTTTTATTTCTGTGACCTGCATGCAGATGCAAGTGTACTGAAGGCTGACAGTTTTACTCATTAGGCTGCTATAACGCCAAATCTCTCTTCACTTTGGCTTTGCTGGAGATGTCTCTGAGGTCAGCCAGGTCAAAGCTGCAGTTGCTACAAGTAACTATATAATTTCTTTCCTGCTAACAATCCTGGGGATTTGAATGCATCTGATGAATAAGGTCAGTTGAACTGAACTATTTTTGTATTTACAAAATTATTTAATTTGCCTTGTTCTTATCTTCCTTTGCAGTGACTTTGGCCTGGCCTTCCACCCTAGTCACTTCTTGATATGTAGTGGATTTCAGGCATATCCTGACTATGTGACTTCATAGCAGGGGAGGAAATTACAAGAAGATCATTAAAGTGTGAAATTAAATTCTTAAAGATGAAACATCTAAAATAGCTAAAACATTGCCCGAAAAACAAACAGTGCAAATGATCCTACTTAATTACGTGCTTAATAATTTTATACCAATGTAAAGCACATTGAGGATGTACTAATCCATTTCATATTCACTGCCACCACAGATTTCCTCCTTCTTATTTGCTTTGATTCTCATCATTATCATGCACATAAAACTAGTATTCTTAGAATTTTTATAGTATTATTTCCATATAAAATGAGGAAAAGTAATATATGAATACTAAACAGCTCATTAACATGGCTTGTAATATATCTATTCATGATAAAAGCAGCCGAGAAATGCTGATAGAAAATAGTACTTCAGTCCCAGAGTATAACTAAGATTAGAAGAATCATGCCTTGGATAGTAATACTTCAGGGAAAACAGGAAAGCTTAAATACAAATAACATCAAATAAAGAGCTTTGTATGCTTAATTAAACACATTAACAGATGCATTTATTTCAGTTAAATAATTAATATATTACTAGTACTGGCAGGAAGAAATTTTTTATGATTTTTAAAAAAAAAAAACCAAACCCCCCCCCCCCCCCCAACAATCCTGAAAGCATTTTAATTTCAGTAGAAAAAATGCTGCCTTAAAAAGACATTGAGGGCATTTTTATCTGGAACTGGCACGAAGACTGTTAATGATTGAATTATACAGCAAGCAAAATGCGTGGAAGAAGAGCCTAATCTACCATGTCAAGAACCCTGATCTTTAAATTTGCTCTATATGGGCAAGCCACTGTCTCCAGCCTAAGAAACAGGATTGGCTTTGAAAGAGTTTAGTTGATGAACGGTTCCTGCTGTACACATGTGCATTAAGGTTCAGTCCTTGAAGGTATTGTCTCTGGCCTTTTAGCCGTGCTTCCTGTGTCCAGGCCGCAGGAACAGGCTGTTGTGAATTACCTGTCCAAAACTGTCCGTCGGTTGTGTGACAGAGAAAAATCCTCCATTCATGGCGAGTGTTTGGTAGAGGTTGGAGCTCAAATTTAGGAAGATATACTGCAGGATGAAATGATGTATTTGGGGTTTATGTTACCATCAATTTATATTTTGGTATAGATTTAGCTATGTGCCTTTTCCCTTTCTGCAAGCTTTTTGTACTGACCTAAACCAGGCTAGCTTTGCTATTCTTTAGCTGCAGTTGTGTCATAACAATTCAGCTTAAGTTTCACATTCAACCCCAGGATCCTAACCTATGAAGAAACAGTACTGACAGCTTTATAAAGAGGTAGGTGTGGTCCTTAACCTCTGCTCAGATACCAAATTATACAAAATATAATTAAGATGAAGATATAACAGTGTTTGGTCATCTGAAATGTCAATAAATAAATATGCCACAAATTATTTATATTGGACATGCATCTGGTATTGTTGACAGAAAATATCGTGCAATGTACTTTATACACTTCTGAATATTGAGCCCCAAACTGGAAAACTCCCGATTTTTTTTTTTTATTTATTTAAATGAACGAGAATTTCTCCTGCTGTTTCCAGCTTGGTTTAACAGGGACAAGTCACCAGAGCAGGAAAAATGGGAGGTCGCTCGGAGGGAGAATGAATTCATGTATAAGCCAGGTAAAATGCATGCCTGTGCAGAAGATCAGTATAAGGACCATTCATAATGTCCTTTTCACTTGTGCAGGGGAAAGCACCATCCTGGTGCTGGGCTTGGGCATAGGGCTGCCCTCCAAGCGTCCCTTTCATCATTCATAAGCATTGTTCACAATAATGGTACAGATAAGCAAGAATATTAAAAGAAGCCATTTCATAGCACCATTCTTTAGTGTGCCACAGAAAAAAGGATGCTGGAAGAAGGGAATTGGCTAATTTACCGTTACAATGAAGTATGGTGATATTTGCTTCATGTATGTATATGGACTTAAATGTTTTATTTAACATCCTTTTTATTTCCCTAGAAGTACTGGAAAAATGTGAAATAGGTAAATGTTTCTTGATAAGCTAAAACAAGGTCAGCTTTGACTAAGCTGAGCTTGAAGAAAAAGAGGTTTGGAGGTTGGGTTTTTTTGAGCTGATGATAGGTTGAAATGACGCATATAATATTCCTTAACCTTTAAGACCTGGTCTCTTTGTTTTTTGGCTTGCTGCTGTCAGGAATAGTACCCAGAAAAATGAGAGCACACAGTAGTTATAGAGTCAGCATCTATAATGCAGCCGCAGCTTAGTAACGTAGGAAGCACAGCTAATGCTGGTGCAATGACCTGCTGCAGCTGCCCATTTGAAAAGCCTCGAAAGGCTGTGCAGGACGAATGGCTGAGGAAGAGCCCTTGGCCTCGCAAGGGGAAGCTGTAGATGGAGGAGCAACAGGATGTAATCAGTTCCCAAGTCCTCTAGCAGCCTACACAGGTCAATGCAAACTGTGCAACCTTTACACCTCAACCCAGGTTACGAACGGCTGCTGCCGAACAGTGACACATGCAGTCTCATGCTCGTGATTCACCTGCTCCTACGTGATCTGCCAGGCACTTAGTCACAGACTATTGTTGAGTGCTTTTCAGCTCCTTTTCTTACAGCCAAACAGCTTTATCTGTGGCCCTGGCTGCAGTGTACAATTTTTTTTTAAAAAGGAATTAGTTTTCAAAGTAATTGAAATACTTCGGTCTAATTGAGAACGATCGAAGCCTGGGAAGGAAGAGAAAATTGCAGTGATCCAGACAGCTCAGTTGCTTTTCTGTGGTAAATCATAAAACAATTAATCATGGTATGTTTATTCTGTTTTTCTATGACTCAGCTGTATTTGTGGCCCTATTTTAGCTACCAGTAGGCTTACAATTTTGAAAGCATAAAAAATACTGTGAGATTTTTTTTAAGAGAATTTTGCTCTTTTCAATCTGATTTTTTTCTATGACAGTAAGTAGTTGAAAAACTTCATGCACAGTCAAGGGGAATGTTCCTTTTCCATTATGGAGAAGAAAGCTAAGAGACATATAAAATTGCAACTGAGGAGCCAATTGTGTAGAAAAAGCAGTGATGCAGCACCCATAATTACCTCAGACTTGCAATTTTTTTAATCCAGATTTGAACTCCTTGCATATATGACCCTTGTTGGAAGGGGTTGGTAACTTAATAAAAAAAGTGCTAGTGCTTGGAAGATCGAAGTGAAAAGTTACTTAAAGCAGAAGGTGGTGTTGAATTTAAGGTGCTTCTCCATGGCTGTCTCTGCTGGGCAGCTCTGTTTTGTGGCTGAGCTCTGTTTATATTTTTCTGGCTGTGCAGCGGACCACTAAGTCAGACGTACTTTTATTTATATTTGAATTTAACAATTTCTTTGTTTTCAGAGCAGTGCAGAACCACCATCGCATAAATGTGTGTCTGTGTATGTTTCTATAACAATCCTACTTTTAATTGTATATCGCACATGAGGAGCTCCATACTTGTAAATGCACGGGTATGTGCACGGATTCAGCGTAAGCCTGAAAGCAGATCTTGCACTACTCTGGTGCAATGCTGGACTGAGACTGAATCCCGTCTCTCAGGAAGCGCATCTTACTGTCTTGGTTAAAGCTATATATATACGTGAGCAGTCTGTAGCACCGCAGGTCAGAGTTGTACTAACCTGGTATTACTCTGCTATGGTACTGTATGTAGTTTTAAAGGCTGAGGTGAGAGGGTTTGCCCAGGGTAATGGTGTTTCAGTGCACAGGATAGGCAGGACTCCTCAGGCACAGCCTTGTTAGTAGTATAATTTAATGATATTGGGATGTTCTGTGAAGGGATTTTGTCTTATACCAAATATGTGCATCAAATTGACTAAGATTTCTTTTAGCAACTGAAATTTCCAGAATAAAAAAAATGTATGCAAAAACTTTAACCATTATCAGCTTAGAAACATGCCAAGTACCGAAGCTAATTTGTACCACCATGTGATGGCCTTGGTAAATGTATTACACCATGTGCCCACTTTACTGTCACTTATTTCTAATGACAGATTCGTTTTAGCAAGATGCTTTACCTTGTTAAAACTGCATTAGTCTGTAGTGTGCAGTAATATTTGGACAGTGATCCATGCCCGCCCCAATGAATGGCTCACGAGGCAGTGATCTTTGGTGTAGGCCTCTGCATGGTTGTGCTGAGCTCATTAAGATGTCTTAGCCTTGTAGAAGGTATCAGCTGTATTAAGTACGGAGTTCTGGCAATAAAAACAAATGCAGCATGGCATGGAAATACATTAACAACCCCTGGTTCACTGTAGCATCGTGTTTTCAGGGAAACAAACAAAGGCAATATAATAAACTGAGCTGGCATCAGCCCAGTTACTCTCGGCAAACTGTAATGGCTTTCACAGGGTTCAGGGTTGGGTCTTCTGCATCATTGCTGTTCCTGTAAAGGCATGCAGGATCTTTGCTGTTGAAAGAAGGAGTGAATAAAATAAAAACTAGAAATCCTTGAAGGCTGCACAGGACCTTATGCTGGTGTACTACTAAGAGATGTTTACCCAAATAAAAAGCTCGGAAAGCAGTATCGATGTTTCTTCTGATAGCTGTTAGTGCCTCTTCCAGCCACCCACAGCACAGCCTGTCAGTGATACCACTGCAGTGCTTACTGTATGCCAGTACTTGTTATTATGGACTATTCAGACACTAATTAAAACCAGTCTCTTATACGTCTGCTTTGTTCAGTGCCTAAGCTCCGAGTGCTCAGTGTGGCTCACTGATAAATTCTGTAACAGCAGTTGTACGTGGTCAAAACATCTCAAAATAATAGTTCTCTGTCTCGTATTTTGCCAGACAAATGTAATGGTGTATGGACAAATCAGGAGGAATGTGGCTTGTGCAAACTCATGATTTCTCATTAATCTAAGTGTCACCCTCCATTGTCACCTGGATAGCGGATTTCATCCTCCGCAGCAGCATTGGCAATCACTGGCTGCTTTTTAGCTGGTTGTTGGAAAAGATTTTACATGTATGTAGAGTCTGATCCCAGTTTGGCCTTCATGAATCCTTTTTCTACAGAGCTCAAGTGCTCAATTCAATGTCTTTGAAGTTCGGTTTGTAAATCCTCTACTGGTAACTGTTATTNCCCCCGTCTCTCCTCCTCCAGAGGGGCTTTTGCAAGGCTGCTTTGCTAAGGATGGTACAAGGCTGATTGTGAAGGGCAGCTAATTCTGGCATCTTGTAAATATCAAAACAACACATTTTGTTTTTACACTAATGTGCTAAGGTCAAAATTGCCTTTCTGTTTGAAAAGATAAGCATTTCATCTTTGTTAATATCTACAACTTAAAAGCTGAAGGAAGAAAACAATCTTTAATACTGATATATTGATGTTTCAGCTTACTCCTCTGAGAAGATATTCTAAATACAGATATAAAATGACAGTATAGCATTCTGGTATATGCCAGCTTATTCTGAGTGCCATGTATGGAGGTATGTATGCTGCTTTCTGGCCGTGGTACTGTAACAGAACTGACCAGTGCTTTTCTTGGAGGTATTCTTAGCTCTGTGCTTACTCTTGCATCAGGATTTTTCTCTCCAAACTGTCTACTGAGATTGGAGTCTAATATCTGTTGGACATTTCTGAACAGTAGCTTTTTAATATTGCTGACTCGGTTGGCAGTATTCCCCCAGTATCATTGTATCTTATTTACTTTATGTGTGCATCTCTTTAGATCTCATACTCCCTCAGGGCATACAAGATCACTAATCTAAGTCCTCAGTTTTAGCTCACTACTTTCCTACTCTTGCAGTTTGATGTGCAGTATAAATATCGTCGTTGCTTGAGCACTAATGTACAATTTAAAAACAATAAATAACCCATTTGCTGAAGGCTAATAGTCTATTCATTTTGTGCTGTAATATCACCTGTTACTTCTGTGAAGGATTAGTCTTCTGAGGAGGTGATTCTGTGATCTTTGCTATGCTGTGCAAACTCTTGAGAAGTGATGTAGCTTCAATTCTGTCATCTCTCTTTTTGGCAAATGCCAGACACAGCCTCACCTGTCTGCTTTTTCGTGGATTTAGCCTGATTGCCAGAGTGCCCCTGCATGCTGGGGCAACCACTCGCCCCAGGGCGATGCTTTGAGTGGTGGGAAACATGGTAAAACCTGACTCTGGCTCTGGAGGAATTGGTGCTGGTGCTGCCTGGACCCCCGTTCAAATGGAGGTTGTCTTGAGGTGAAGGGTAACTGTATCCCTTGGTTGAATCTGCAGCTATACGTCTGGGGGCGTGCAGGCTTTGCCTTTCACTCAGCATAGCTTTATTTAATGCTATTTATTTAATGTTAAGACGTTAATTGGTGCTGTCCAAGTGAATTGTAGTCCTTAAGTTTGGCGCTTTTTTGTTTATATTTATTTGTTTATTATTTAAGGGCTAATTCACTCAAAGGAGTGTGGTTCCTCATGTCAGTCTTGCATTACCTTGAATCATTTCTGTGTTTCCACTTTCTTTTTGTACCCTGGAGAAGTATAGCTCATGATTTTTTTTTTCATATTTAAGTGGAATGCAGTGGTCCTTGAGTTTCATAATTTGCTTTTCTAATATGAGTCAACTGGAAACTTTTTGCTGTTTTAACAGAATTTTCACCTCCTGTTTTGTGAGACAGTATAGCCTGTAATGGGCTCTATTTCAGCCACGTCCTTAAAAAAAAAGTTATACAGTTACAAATGTTATTCTTTAATCACTCAGCCAGGAAGGGGCTGAAGAAAAGTTGGTTAGGTGTGACCGTAAAAATGTGACCAGTATATTGCAATAGTAGCTTTGACATAAGCTAACAACCACTTTCATACTCTTCCCAGAGACTTTTAAATACACAGATTCTCACATGCTAAGGCTCCTCTGAGAAGTTCCAGGAACTGTGAGAGAAGGAAAAATTATTTAACCCCATCTTTAATAAGGATTTTCAGCTTCAGTCTGTGAAGCGTGTTCTAACATGAGTAGAAAATAAGAACCATATGTAGGTGCAATAAAATAACCTTTGCTTGATTTTAAAATGCAGAGTGGCACATAAAGAGTATAGGTCTGTCTAGAAGGGAGATTTTTAAATAGAAAAATATATGATATTTTATTATTTCCAGGATTTTCTCTGCTCAATAATGAGGAAAAAAGGTTGGGGTTTTGTCTGTCCGTCTACCCTCCCCCCCTTTTTTTTTTTAAAAAAAGTAAGGTGAAATAAAGAATATCATCAGCTTTTTTGGTGAGTAGTGGTATGATCAGTTCATTAGCATATCAGCACTTGATATCAATATCTATTGGAAAAGATCTACATATTTGAAAAGTACCTTATTTAATAAAAACTATAGCTGTATAACCTCTGTGGAGTTCTGTCTGCTATTAAATGTCATAGATGTCACATGGTATCTGTAGCTAAAAGATAAAATATTTTAACTTCTTATAAAGGTGACAATTCAGATAACGATCAACATATACATACACAAACACATGCACAGAGTCATACATGCACACATACATATAAAAATATCTCTTATAGTGGTAGATTATTCTGAAGAAGGCTTACTGTGGTACCACAAGTGAATTACATAGTGAACGTTGTGTGCAGAGAAACAAAAGATGCTTTGAACGGTGTGTTAGCATAGTTCTAACAGAACACCGACAAGAAAGCATGGTGTGAAACCTGGGATGTTGCTGTGTGTGGGAGTTAGAGAAGCTGAGCTACCGCTGAGGTTAAAACAGGTTCTGAGCTTGAATCAGCAGACAAATGGCTTTGAGATTGGCTGCATCTCTTGGTGACCAGCTACTACATAAGTAAGTCACAATCACTTAATTGTTTGAACAAATTCAGTAGTTGGGTATTTTAAAAAAGATAATCTTTAATTGCCCATACCCATAGCCTGAGTCAGCAGCATAACTATCAAGAGAGCACTGAAGTCTATGAACCAAGGCAGGGAAGAGCAGCAGTAGAAACTTGCATTTGGCTAGGCAAATGGGGACTATTTCCTTTCCTTGCGCTGCGTCCCTGTACAAATGTACCTTGCTCCCATACCATCGCTGGAAACAGTACTACGCTTTAAGGCAGGTTTGTGGGTTGTGGGGTTTTTTTTCCCTCCCTGAAAATTTGATAAACAGAATCAGTAAAACAGTTGGCCAGTGTTTTTCTAGTGAGTATTTTTATTTCACACTTTAATTTAAAAGGTTACAGTGATACTCACTTACCTTATAAAATGGGCTATAAAACAGTATCCAAACTGTTCTAAACACATATAGGACAAGGACAAAGTATATTGAATGTCAAAAATAGTGGGCAGAAGTAGAGCCTATGGTGACTTCATATTTGGCAGCTATCTATCGCATCTATATTTGTTTATAGATTTACATAAACATGTTGGGTTTCTTTCTCTGGATTTCAAATCTGTGTTGATTCTGGATCAGCAGTTTGTAAGATGATGGCTTTGCAACACTGCCAGGCTTCTGTCATGTTGATGACAGAATGATATGATAATTAAGCTATTGATCATACTAGGAATTCAGTCCCAATTTAGTGAACTTTATTCACTAATATTCCAGTCAACATATTTCTTTCTCTCTTGTAGTCATTATATACTTCAAGATTCATGTGACAGTTTTGGGGATATGGGGTTGTTGAAACTGTCAGCTAAGAACCGCTACTTTAATGAGATGGTTGGGAAACGGTTGCACTTTGTAACGGGCAAGAAGTAAATTTATCTGCCTAGCAACTTGGGCAACTCTTTACTCTCTATATCAGGCAAAAGGTGCCTCACAACATGAGGTGACCTGTGTGATATATTGTGCAAAATACTTTGAAAGAGTTTAAAAATACTTCTTTATTTCATGATACTTGATTGGTTAACATGGTACAGAGGCTGAGGATAAGGACCACTTAATGATAATGATTAATGATATAATGATAATGGTTATTACCAGTACACATAAATTGCTAATGAACCAGGAGGCACACTCTTAAGCTTCCCTAAGCTTTTTAGAAATTTTACTTACAGGGCAGCAAATGCATTATTTTCACTGGTCATGGCAGCATAACATTATTAAAAGAAACTGTTGCAATATTTGTGGTGGCCTGCAGACTGTTTCAAAAGGATGCCAGGCTCATGCCATAGTGATTTGCCAAAAGAGAAAAATGTGAAGATGAGTTCTCATTTTGACACCTACACAAGGAAAGTATGTGATGGATTTGAGCTTAAGAACTGAAAGGGAAGAGGAGACTGAAGCTTTGATGGTGTCCCTTTAATCTGACTGTGGGAGTCTTTGTGTTTGAGCATTAGGAGTCTTAGAGTAGGGCTGTGCAGAGCATATTGAATTGGCTTATTGGTACAATTGTATATTTATCTTAATTTCCTCTTACATATGACAGTAAAGGACTTCTTCCCTCAGCATGCCAGACTGAGACAGTAGTGTACTTACACGTGTGTTTCTCAGGTAGACAGAATCTATAAAAACATATTTCAGAAGAAAGCAAGAAGATTGTAGTTATTTGTGCCGTTGCTTAGTGATCATAACAACATTGAGCTTTCTTTAAAGGCTTTTCTAAAAGCATAGATATTTTCAATGTAAAATATAGTTTTGCTGTTTGTTTACTTTTTAAACTGTGTTGTTCACATTAAACCTCTTAAGTGCCCTCTTCAGCTTTCTTCAGTAAAGTATCACAAGTGAAGTTGAAGACTTAATCTACAAATGCCTTTGCCATGTTCTATAATAAAAAGATGAGCAGAAGGTAGTTAAAGCTATTTATCACAGCATACTTGGCAAGTCTGGGATGTGTAAAGTTAGATAAATTGGCAACTACCTGTTCTCCATTCTTTATCTTATAAGACAGAACTAAAACCAAATGAAGCATAGAGCCTTCTTGCTTTGGGAAGATACTGTAGGTTACTACTCTGGTTTTTATTTATTAGACTCAGAAACTGTTAAAGAGAACTTAGGACACTGCCTTTTCTTCTATTAAAAATATCTTCTGTACAGAGTATCTTTATTTAACAAGTATAATTTGCCTTTCAAAGTTTTTTTTTTTTTAAAAAAAAACCAAACCTATGTCTGTCAGGAATTTATTACATATACCTGGTTGTTTCAACCGCTTACAGTGCATGCTAAATACACTCAATAAGCATTTAATTTAGCATTAATGGGATAATTATTTTATGTGAAATACTGATTTATGATAAAAGACACATTTACTAGGATCTGACACTTGTTCAATTCATTACTCTGGTTAGATAGCAATTAAACTTTACAAGGTTATTTTAAATTGATCAGTACAGAATTTTTGTAACAATAGTTACTATAATGCATGTGCAGTGATACGTCATCTACAGCTACAGTGCCACGTTAACCAAACATTAATTTTAACTCATGTCTAGACATTCAGCTGCTAATTACAGCTACTCATTGTTTAAAATATGTTGTAGCATAGAAGGCAGAGTATTGGTAGGAGGTATAATGGGTATTTTGTCCACGAACGGTTTTGAACTGAAATTCTATTGAAACCAGTGACGTGGTGCTTTTGAATCTCTTAATTTTGTAGCAAATTGCACACAAAAACTATGTAGTAGAATGGAAGATACATCAGAAATTTTGTTTCTCTCAACAACTGTGCAGATGGATGTAAAGCCTGCTGGTTTTTGTGAATGTCACTTTTAGCACCTCCAGCTTTAGTCTCATGTTTCCTTAATCTCCTGTACTTTTTGGAAGAGCCTTGGGGAGTTACTGTTTCATTCTAAAAATCCTATTAAATAATGTATAAAGTCCCTGTCTGTCCCATGAAAAGTCAGAGAAAGTGAACACTAAGTTTCATTTTAAGAATAAGGGTGTGTTAGACAAGAAGCTGACCTTCATGTTGATCACTGCCTTTGAACAGTGACAGTTCTCAGCATTCCCGTAGAGAAGGGTAATACCGCACTGGGAGAGGGATATTGAGCTCAGACAAGAGAGGCAAATGAGCAATTGTGTAGTTTGTGTGGGACTCCCGAGCTGCCTCTGTAGCTTCTGCCAAAACTTCATGTAGGTGAGGCTCCCTGTGGCTGTTGAACATGTTGGAGGGAACGGGCAGCTTCGACCTCCCTATCGCCACCGACTGCCCCAGCAAATTCTTGCTCTTCCAACCAACGGCGACAACAGTTGGTTCTGAGTAGCTGGGGAGCCAAATACTAGAACTCTTTCACTTTTGGCTTGTTGCTTGCTATTTCTTTTCTTTCATGTGCTTAGTAGCTGTTGAAATTCCACTGCTGCGTGGCTTTTCTTTTTTTCTTTCTTTCAATTTTTTTTCTCCAAAAAATAAAAGAGAGGTATAAAAAGAACAGGATGCTGAAATGGGAGGATACTCCAGAGGCTAGAAAATGGAAAAAAAGGGTCCTGGCTTTGGGAGGAAGTTGGAAAAAAAAAAAAAAAAAAATCTTCCGTCCAGCATTAAGTTAGGACTGTGAATTCAGAAATCTGATTAATTTCCAAGCCTTTTAAGTTTGTGTCCTACAAAAGATGCCTTCCTTCTACCAAGATAATTGCTTTTTGTTCGAGAGAAAAAGCACAAGCAGCATTTGCAGTATTTGGTTGAGGAACCAAAAATATATATTTCTGGGAAATAGTGTGGATAACGCTTAGTTAGCTGGCAGCTCTTGTATCTAAAGGAAACCACATTTACATACAGATTTCTAAGTAGGTTTTATACTTATTAATAGCAATGGCATAAGGCTAGATATTCTTGATGACTTGTGGAAAATAGTTAGGAAAATAATACCAGATACTTAACCACAATTGGCAAGCTTTTTTAATATTGTGTTTTGATTTAAAAAGGGGGAAAATCCCAAACTTTTTTTGGCAATAAATTGGAGGAAGATGGGCACACGTCAGCCCTAAGTATATAGAGAAGAACAGCAAAGCGCAGCGTATTTGTAAGAAGTGGGTATGGTAGAGCATCTTTACGTAAAGTGCCCAGATTAACTCTGTATGTGAACAGGGAGAACTGGGAAGGAGAGTGGTTGTCATCGGAAAACTTGGACACAATGCATTTTCAGTTGTCCCATTAGAATAATTTAACTAAATATGTGGGGCTAGATTCTTACATGTAGTATGTACTCCTTATAGTTACTGTGGCTGAGCCTTCATGTTGCTGTAGCTTTTCAGTAACATTTGCCATAACACTTGGTTGTAATTTTGTTGTAATCAGAATGATATCTGATTAAGATACAAAAAGGTAACTATGCATTTAACTCTATGCACGATACTTGCCATGGTACTTACAGTGCAAATATTTACAAATTCTAAGCATTTGAAGGTTAAATGATCATTTTCTTGAAGCTGTGAAAGACTCTATGCCAATGGTTTACTGTGCTGTAATAACCTTCTTCTAATAAGTTATTTGTCTTCTAAAAGCTCCCAGGATGAAAAAAAAAAAAAAGTTCTTTTGTCGAAGTCAGATGGTTTCTCTCAACTTTATGTATTAGAAAACTCCATCTTTTCAAGCCCTTGGAAATTGGAAAAAAATCTTGTAGAGAAAAACTCTCATCTCTTACTCTGATTTATGTAACATATAAAATGTATCCATTCTTTTTAAACTTCCAATTAAATACATTCTTATTAATTTTTACACTGTTCCAAGGAGGAAAAAAATGAAATCATATGGAAAAAGAAGAAAACCTTTTTTCAAAGAGAGACTTCTTAGTGCTGTTAGAATTGGCAAGTTGGATTTTATGTAACAGCCAGTGACTGAAACATCAGTTCAGAAATTAAAACCCCTCTGTAGTTTTGAAATGTGTTATCAACTTCCCCATCACTTCTGGTTTAATATTCTTGTGATTCCAGAAATAAATTAAAATAAAAATCTATCATGAGAACAGCACTGTAAATAATTTTATTTTGTTTTTCTCTCTGCAGATAACCTAAATCAGTTGTTGATTAAAAAAAACCAAACAAACAAAACCAACCAAAACAAAAACACAACAAAAACCATTTTCAGCTTTTTATTTTTTTGTCATTTTTTA
Source organism: Sula dactylatra (assembly GCA_013389905.1). NCBI lineage: Eukaryota > Metazoa > Chordata > Aves > Suliformes > Sulidae > Sula > Sula dactylatra. The sequence goes on along the minus strand of WEKW01023370.1, from coordinate 39,571 downwards.
ATGTTTAATACAGAAAAATGCTTAATGTTACTTGAAAGTAAAAAGACAGAACACTTTGGCTATAGCAAGATGAAATATCTCAGGTTTTTGGAGTCTTTGGGGGGCCTGCCTACCTTGAACTTGTGCATCAGATTGTACCTGGTGTTAACTCCAGGCTGTGATTTTTATTTTTTTCTATTTTCCAAATATTTTTTCTCTGAAAATTTTTTCAGTAATTGGAATAGAACTTGTTCTCATCATTTTTTAACCCAGCAATATACTTCTCAGAAGAACAAATATTTCCAGGGTTTGTGCTGCTTAGGATTGAAAATAGGTGCCTGCCCTATGCCACAAAAATGAATGTGCATATGGTCAGTATCCTGAGTCCATGTGCTATTACAGGAGTAAATAGTCTTAATATAAAGTGAAAACAAATTACGAGCAGGTTTGATAAACTAAAGTGAAAAAACCGAGCAGAGAAACCAAAGTAAAAAAAGGACAGTTATGTGCTTCTGGAATTTTTTCAGGTTTCAGTACCTTGAGTAAATCTACATTTTCAGTGGAATTAAAAGCAGTATTTCCTCCCTTATTTTCATGTTTTCTCAAATTTGAAATTTTGAAATGAGCTTTCAAATTTTAGCTCCTATATCTGCAGGACTTTCTGCTGTGATATACTAGAATGAATTTTTGTAGCTATAGCATATTTGATTGTGTAGATACTTTTGGAATAATTAGAATCTAAGCAATTAAAAAATTGAAGCCTTAATTAAATTAAAGAGCATAATTCTGATTTTTTCTATTAGTCAATTCATTTGTTTAACTAAGTGGATAGAAGTAAAATGCCCCAAAGAATATCTTTTACAGAGGATTACTCCCACAGTGTTATTTAATTCTGTCTGTTTGTATGTATCCTACTGAAACTGCCTGTATTTCTTTCTCTATTCTTTGTAATAAATGCTCACCAAGCCACTTTCCATCCTTTATCAGCAGTCCTGGCTAAGTGGGGAGGTCCCAGTTGACCAGAGGTTAGCAAATGTGATGCCCATCTACAAGAATGGCCAGAAGGAGGATCTGGGGAACTACAGGCCTGTCAGCCTGACCTCGGTACCGGGGAAGGTTATGGAGCGGTTCATCGTGAGTGAGCTCACCAGGCATGTGCAGGATAACCAGGGGATCAGGCCCACTCAGCATGGGTTTAGGAAAGGCAGGTCCTGCCTGACCAACCTGATCTCCAACCTGACCAAGTGACCATCTTAGTGGAGGAGGGAAAGGCTGTGGATGCTGTCTACCTAGACTTTAGTAAAGCATTTAATATCATTTCTCACAGCATTCTCCTGGAGAAACTGGCTGCTCGTGGCTTAAACAGGTGTACTCATCGCTGGGTAAAAAAACTGGCTGGATGGCCAGGCCCAGGGAGTTGTGGTGAAAGGAGTTACATCCAGCTGGTGGCCGGTCACAAGCGGTGTTCCCCAGGGCTCAGTGTTGGGGCCAGTTCTCTTTCATATCTTTATCAATGACCTGGATGGGGGGATCGAGTGCGCCCCCAGTAAGTTTGCAGATGACACCAAATTGGGCAGGAGCGTTGATCTGCTCGAGGGTAGGAAGGCTCTGCAGAGGGATCTGGACAGGCTGGATCGATGGGACAAGGCCAATTGTTTGAGGTAAGACAAGGCCAAGTGCTGGGTCCTGCACTTGGGCCACAACAACCCCATGCAACGCTCCAGGCTTGGGGAAGAGTGGCTGGAAAGCTGCCCGGCAGAGAAGGACCTGGGGGTGGTGGCTGACAGCCGGCTGGACACGAGCCAGCGTGTGCCCAGGTGGCCAAGAAGGCCAACAGCATCCTGGCTTGTCTCAGCACTAGTGTGGGCAGCAGGAGCAGGGCAGGGATGGTGCCCCTGTGCTCGGCACTGGTGAGGCCGCACCTCGATTGCTGGGTTCAGTTTTGGGCCCCTCGGGACAAGAAGGACATTGAGGTGCTGGAGCGTGTCCAGAGAAGGGCAACGGAGCTGGGGAAGGGTCTGGAGCACAAGTGTGATGGGGAGCGGCTGAGGGAGCTGGGGGTGTTCAGCCTGGAGAAGAGGAGGCTGAGGGGAGACCTTATGGCTGTCTTACAGCTACCTGAAAGGAGGTTGTGGTGAGGTGGGGGTTGGTCTCTTCTCCCAAGTTACTAGTGATAGGATGAGAGGAAATGGCCTCAAGTTGCATCGGGGGGTGTTTAGACTGGATGTTAGGAAGAATTTCTTTACCAAAAGGGTTGTGAAGCACTGGAGCAGGCTGCCCAGAGAGGTGTTTGAGTCACCATCTCTGGATGTATTTGAAAGGTGTGTAGATGTGGCACTCTATGGACGTCATTTACTGGTGGACTTTATGTTATTAAAGGTCTTTTGCAACGTAAATGATTCCGTGATTTGATAAATAGTCTTATTAGCACACCAGGAATTTGCAATCTAAATTCTCTAAATCTCTAAAAGAGATTGTAATTCTTCTGCACCTTTTGTGCAGTTCTGCCAGGTATTGGTGGGCAAAGTACAATGAAGAAACCTCAGGTTCACAAAAGAAGTTCTCCTCTGTCATCAAGGCACTCATTCTTTTGTTATTGAAGAAATGCAAAGGCTAATGTAATCGAAAGGAAAGGTGTTGCAAAAATTGCTTTCTCTCACAGTCTGGCACCCTAGCTCGAGAAGTAATAGCAGATTGAAATGGGAAAAGTAAAGTTTCACTTGCAGCACTAGTCCGTAATGGGTCATGGGATCAAAGTGTTTTTATGGGTTTGCATTTTGTGACTTCATTTTTAGCACCTCTGTCTTTCGTACGCTGTGTTAAGAAGTTTGTTATCTCTCTGGTTATAAAAGGTGAGCTGTTTGCTTTTTGTCCTACCAGAATTGGAACTTGAGCCATTCCTCTGCTTCTAGTAGAGACTATCGTACCCCCTGAGGCAAGGCACTTGCCCACGTAACTAGGATTCACTTTTTATGCTGTGTACAGCTTAATAATTCAAACTGGCAGTGAATTTCTCTGACTATTTCATGCTTGGCATGCTGTGTTTCACAGTGTCAGCCATAGCACAGAGTCTTCATGTACAGCCTGGTGTTTGGGAACACACTGTGGTTGAGTAGGACATCTACATGGCTTGGGCTGCCAGACACCGGAGTAATTAAGGCTACATCCACAGAGTTAAGACAGATGCCTGTCACTTAAGAAGTGTAAGTCCAGGGTTTAGATCTTCAACAAGCAGCTCAGCTGCCGCTCAGACTGGTAGTTTCCTCCAGCTGCTTACACTTTCCAAGGAATCATGCCTTGCTATGCAGAGTGTGGGTGACCAATTGCGTTATGCAGGAAATCGTGGTAGCAGCTGTAGATGAAGTATTTGGCATTCATTGGAGTGACACTGAAAGCGAGGCGGTCATCATTAGCTGAACGTCCTGACCGGCTGCTTCTTGAATGTGATTTTTGACTCAAAATGCCTTTTTGACGCTGACCCAGTGAATATTGTGTATGTATAATGGAGCAGTGCCAGCAAGCAGAATGAGGTTGCCTGCTGCACCTTGCTCAAAGATGCTGCGTAGGGCAGCGTATAGAGTAGAAGAAATGGGAGATGCACATTTAGATCCGTCTGATACGGTCTAGGATGTTTTTTTTAAAGACAAGCTATCACGGAGGTGTGGTGTTAGGGCACTGAATTGTCAATGAAAGCAGTAACATGCTTTCATCATAATCCCACAAAGTAATGTACTAGTATTTCCTATCTGCTTTTTGTGTTTTAATTAAAAAGTTATGGAAAGATGAAAAATACAAGATCTTATTAATCATAAATGGCCTTTCACCTGCTTCAGCACCTCGGTTCACTTTCTGCTATTCTTCTTTTAGGCTATGACAGACTTAGCATCTTTTAACTTAAGCTAAGATCTCTCTTATCCTGCCTTCCACTTTATCCTGCCCTGCTATCCGAGAATAGCTTGGGCAGCCAAGCTGCTGCTTGGGCTGGCGAGGCAGAGCCCCATGGAGGCTGCTGTGCTGCTGCGGACCCAGACAGCTTCTCTGCTGGGGACTGTTACTGGTGGTCACCATTTCCGAGCAGCCACTGAGACGGAAAGCCCGAGTCCCACTCTTCTAATGACTGCGGGTGATACAATTTAGGTGTGGGGTTTGGGGGAAGAAGAAGGATCCTTGGTGGTTTGGTAAAAACTAGCTTTTTTCAATACAATAAGGGAACAAAAAACGTTAGGTTGAGAATAGCAAGCCTAATTGTAGTGGTTTCAACCTCTGGCTTTTCCCTTCATGTATCTTAGTGTATTTGTTTCCTGTAATACAGTATCTCTGTCACAGAGATTAAATCTTTGAATAGAAATTGAACCTACTAAATGAAAAAATATTAAGAATCATAGTCCACGTCTTAATACCACAGGGTCTTTGTAATAAAAAAATCCTTGTTAAAATCAATAATTATAATATTTTTGTAGCTATATAAGGGTTAATGGAGTAGGAGTGTGGTTTATGGAGGAATTTCTTTTACACAATTGCTTTCAAAAATTTTTTGAGTAGAATAGTACTCAACTATGTGTTTTTTTTTTTTTTTGTTCAGGAACTCTGTTTCAGTGGGAATTGTACTAGGTTCAGACAAAACTTACTATTCCAGTGGAAAAAAAACGTTTTTCATTTTTAAAGTCATAGTTTGAATGCTTCATCTGTGGGATAACTGTAGTGTTAGTGGCTTTGCTATACTCATAGTGCTTACAGCTATCATTTAGTAAAAGGAAAAGGACATTGATTTAAAATAAGGAAATCCTGCCTGGGAGTAGATTCTATAGTTTGTTCCAAAACTATAAAGTCTAGTGACTTTATTCAAGACAGTAGCTTGAAACAAACTGGTCCTATTTATGTATTAATGTTGCTTGTGGCGAAGAAAACAAAAATAGTTTTAAAGTTACCCACCAAAATAGAAGGGGCACACAGTAATTTCCTTTAACTAATGGGATCCAAACATAGACACTGTTGTGCAAAGGAAATTATAAACTCCTGTAGAAGGAAGTTTCAACAGTCCATCTGGTGTATAAAATCGAAAAATCTTATTCTCAGGTGAAGAACCCGATGGAGGTAAGTGTAGCAGGTTCCACTCCCTGTCCTTTCTTAGCTGTTGGGAAAGCTGTAACGCTACTTGGAAATACTGGCTGCTAAAAGGCAAAGTAAACTAGGGGAAGCTGTGGAATAGCAGTAGGAAGGCTGAGGCTGCTTCCAAATGCAGACATTTGGTATGCTACACGTTAAGAACAGCCATCCTGATCTTGTAAGGTATTCAGGATTTTGTGATTCACTGGGGAGGAGGACCTCAGAAACAGTGGCGGAAATATGAAGAAGGGGCTGAAATCTTAAGTGATTTTGTTGTTTCCAGAAAAAGCTTATGTTTGCCCCTTTGCACTGGGGGTGGAGGCAGGAGGCTGGAGTGTACCACCTTAGTGAGGGCTCACAATGTGCTGATTTGCTCAAGAGTCTTCCCAACCTGGTGCCAGTTGGCAAAATGGGCTTGCATTCAAGCATCAGGCAAGAGTTTATGGTATGGAATTGGTTTGCAAACAGTGCCTCTCCATGTGGTTTTAATGCTAAGTCTACAACAACTGCCTGTGGTTTTGGAATCAGAGCTCATATATTTGCAGGCCCTGGTCCCTCCAGAAGTGATTATGCTCTTGGAGGGAACAGTGGAGTCTGTATAAACAATGCATCCATGATTTGTAATATTGCCACTTTTATTGTTTCTTAGCAAACCAGAACAGATATTTCACAATTGCTTAGGAACATGTTAATTTTAAAAGAGTTTGCTGGAAGTTTCTCTATTTAAATGTTCCCGAGGTTGGTTATTTTGCTCTTGTTGTTTTCCCGCTCCTTCATAAGTTTCTTACTGTTGTTTCAACCAGTTCTGCTCCACCAGCACATGGGGCACTGCAGCCTTTTCCATGCAAACCCGAGATGCCAAGGACTGTGCTATACAGAGCTGACCTCAAACATGGACACAGAAATTTGCATCTGGTATATAGTGAGCGCCAAAAATACCAATTCTGATGCAATTGAGATGTTTCTGTCAAAAAGGCTTAGAATATACATTCTCATTTTCATGTTGAATTAGTGGTGAAATATGAACACATTTATTGATATTTTTTGTTGTTGTTACATTTTGGAGGTGATTTCATTATCTCGGTGTCACCATTAAGGATAATAACTGGAAGGTGGGAGTAGAAGTAGTATTAATTCCCAAAAGGAAGGAAATAGAGAAATAAAATACCCTTAAGTTTTAGAACGTAAGTAAGCAGTAGTGTTATTGAATGCACTGAATGAAATCACTGTAATTTATACATAGTGTAGGGTGCAGGTAGTATTATATTTAGAGGATATTTAAAAAAAATTTGCAAAAATATTAAACTTTTTAATTTGATGTAGTGGTTAAATGAGTAAGTCATGCAGGATCTGCCTTAGGTAATTGATTGGGGATACGATTATACTTACCAACTAAATGCTTTTATGTGTACTCCCTGTAGTTTTCAGTTATGGTTGTGAGATATGGATTCCATGTTTCCATGGAAAACCTGAATGCTGTTGCTGATACCTCACGAAGTGCAGGGAGATGCTCCTCTTTCTGCTGGAGTTTTGTTATCAGTAGCACATCAGTTTATGTGGGAATGTGGCATGGGATATCAGAGCCTGCGGCTGCTTACCTCTGCTGCTGTCCCATCCTGTCCTACCTCTTCTTGCCAGGACACTGGCTGTGAACCCACCAATTATTTTGAACTCATCCCAGTGCCCAGAAAACTGCTCCATGAGCAAATTTATCTTGCTGAAATGGGAGTTGGCTGTGGTGCAGTGCTGGGATTTTATTGTTTGGTTGGTTGATTGGTTTTGGTTTTTTTCTCTTGAAATTGTACTTTTTCCTGTTCTGTATCTGGATCTGAATAATCTTTATTGCAGCTTCTTTTTTTTGCAGTGACAGAAAATCAGAAACAGTTAAAACACAATGATACAGTAAAAATAATCCCCATCGATAGATGGAGGCTAACAGACATAGAACACTCCTGTAACAACCAAAATGCTTCCAGTGGCACTGTGTGCAGTGGGAAATACATTTCTTGTCCAATGCAGTATTAACTTTATTATCGGTGGGCAGTTCCTAAAAGTCTGTGCTCAGTTTGTTTCCCTTTGGAGTTTGAAAGCTGGAGGCATTCTTCTTTAGAAGTGTAATGGCTGACAGTCCTGCGGTGATGGCTCAATATACCTCCAGCTGCACCGCAAATTGTCACCAGGAATGAAGTAAGAGAATAAAGTGGACTTGCTGAGAGAGGCAACAAAAGCAACAAACTCATCCGTACAATGTGACTTCATTTCAGTGGCAACCATGTGTTCAGAAAATAACTGACTTTGAGTGCCGTCAAATCAATGCTTGTAAAAGGAGGAGCAAGAGATTGATCATACAGTAATTATCCTGGGGAAAGAAGTGTAACAGTTCTGGTAGTGGGGCTAGAAGTGACGAATGGTTTCTTTATGAGCAGTCCTAAACTAAGTCTTTCAAGGGCATGCCAATGTATGGGAGATCTAGTATCAAATTGTATCATTTAAAAGGCACTTCTTCTAATGGCCCATCTCGCGCCAAAGATAACTTTTGAATTTTTGCGTGTATCAGACCAATGGGATCGTTCCTTGTTTACTGTATCGCCTCATTTTCTTTTTCTTTATGGTAGCACATGTAGCTGGTTGCTTTGTTTTTTATATTCTGTAGATTCTTTGTGTAAAATTCCAACATGAATGCCATATCCCAGATTTGACGGGCAGTTTGCAGCTCAGAGTTCTGTGATTTTTACTAAGTCAAACTACCAAGCATGAAGGACTACATAGTGCGGTACATGATAAGCGTGTTATTTATGGTTGGCTTTCTACCACTGCCATCTCTTCTTGCTTCATCTGTAAGAAGCAACCGTTGCAGGCCTGTGAGGTTTGGTGTGTGCCTTGAGAACAGAAGCTACAATGGATGTGTTCTGCAGTTTGCTGTCACTGAAGTCAATGGTAAAGAGTTCATTGATTCCAGTAGACCGGGATCATTTAGTCTTCAATTAGAACATGACCTCCATACTCTTTCTCTAATCAGCACTTCTGTATTACATGAGTGCTGCTTGGCACTGTCCAACGTCCAGCCTGAGTAATTTTTGATTCTATGGATCTACATTACTGCTTTTAGATTGAAATAAAGTAAGTTGAAGTGAATTTCTTCCTTTGCTTTATGCCTGTACTAACGTGAATCTTAATGCAACCCATTAGTTCTCCTTCCCTCTCATCTATTACCCATAATTTTTTCTTTTCTTTTAGGAGCTATAGATTTGCTTCATAGTCTTTCAGTTTTCTTATAGATCCTATAGTAATTCTTAGGGGGGGAAAAAAAAAAAAGGAAGTGTTAGAGATCATGTGAAATATACACAGGCAAACACACCAGTTCTTAATCACATGAAATTTATTTATTACATTTTAAGAAACAGAATGGTACATTTCCATAAACTCTTTACATATGCTGGTTAATTGGTACGTGATCTTTCTTAAATGTGCCAAATCACTTCAGCCTGAGTGCCATTCAGTGTTGTAAATTTTGTTTTCTGACTTTTAATCGTTAGTGGTTATTCCCCTGATGATCTTATTAGCTTTGAGTACCAACACTTAATATATCCCACTGAATAACTGGAAGTCTGTGGAACTCCTTAAGTATGCATGGATATCCAAAGGTATTTTTAGTCTTTCTGTTTTCTTCATGGGAAGTAAAATGATGTGACGCTGTTGCTATATAACATCTTCTCTAATTCTACTGTTATAAGGCTGAAGACTGTAATATTTTGCAGGGATAGGCAATGTCTTTCGTTTGACTGATAAAGAAGGAAAATACAAGCCAGCATTGTACATACAAGCTATCTGAAAAATCTCTATATCTTATTTGTTAGTTGGGTTCCCCCCCTCCCCCAATTATGTTAACTAGTCCAGTAAAAGTTACTGCATTTCTGTACAAATTTTGTCTCTTTCAAGTCTTTAGGCTGTAACATGTACTGTAATTTTTCAGAGCTGTTTTAGCAAGGGCCAAGTGTGGTCCAAGGACACTTTTTCTCTATTGATCTATAGTGACAGATAATAATGCATAACTATGTTATATAAAAATGACAAATTAGAATGTACAAGTGTTATTTTGATGATGTTAATTCTATATGGAGACTGTCACTTGAAAACAGAGGTGACTAGCTGAAGTTTTGATGGCACTTTTCCTTATTTTTTCTATTTGCTCTCAAATACTCATCGCTTCTTGTCTTTTTGTGTAGTCTGTTTACCCAAATGGTTTCATCCTCTTTAGTGATGCTTCTCTGCAGGTTTTTACTCCTGGTATGCTAGACTCTGCATTTACAGGGACTCTGTGAATTGCTGGTATCATGGTGGTAATTACAAATGTTACCTCTCCTTAGAGTTTGAGAGGAAAGTTAGAATTTCTTTGGCATTTATGTCTTTTTCCTTCTCTGGAGTTAGGATTGTATTACAAGGTTCTTATAAACTCCAGAAGAGCTGCTGACTCTGACTGCTTGCATCAGCCTATAGGGATTGAATGCTTTTCTGACTTTGGGTTTGTGTTGTTGATGGATGGTGGTGGGGTTTTTTTGTCTTCCTGTGTCTTTTTTCATGTGGAGTGGTTTTTGGTTTTTGGTTGTGGGGCTTTTTATTTGAGTGTGGTGTGTGGGTTTTTTTTTTTTTTAACTCTAACAGCCCCCCCCCACCCCCCCACAGTTACAGGCACCCTGGTGTTCTAGTTTACAACTAAGCTTAAGGTTGGCTTCAATGTAACAAAGTGCAGTGGCAATATTCTGGTTGCAGGCAAGATTATTCTGAGTTTTCATTTTCAGCATAAACATTGTTTTGTTTTTTATTGCTCTATAATGGAGCAGAAAAATCACTAAATCTATAACCAATTTGAACCAGTGTGCTTCTAATGGGACATGGGACAGAACAGGAGCTGAGACCTGAGACTAGAAAATAGCAGTAGGGACTTTATTAAAAGATTTAAGTGTAAAGTCACATCAAGGAATGTGCAGTTTCTTGAGCTGTTTGTTAACAGTCAAGCAGTTGCTTTTTCTCTAGGTTTCTGAGGATTTCTAGACACTGAACTCTCCCAGCATGCTACAAAGTTTTGTAAACACTTATTATCCTTGCTTTTTTCAGGTGATACACTGAGGCACAAAGGAGTTTCTCTAGTGAAAATGAGAATAATGGAACATTAGAATCCTGTATTTTAGCACTAAATACGTGTGTGTGTGTATATAGTGCTTATATATATATGTAGCACTAAAAATACATACTTTATATAATTTTTTCCCAACTGTCTTGTTTTGATTGTGATAGGTTCAAGTTGATTATTTATTTTCTTTTACCTACTTTAAACTTAGCCTTTCCTCAAATATTGCCAAATACTGTGAAACATTTGTAGCTGTCCTAATTCTGGCTCATAAGCCATGCTAAAAATTCCTCCTTCAATTGACAGCTTTCTTTGCCAGATTATAATATTCCCGGCTGATTAGTTATCTTAACCGCGGGGTTTTTTTTCTGAAAAGTGCAGTTAGCGGTATTTGTTTCAAGCTACTACGAGCAGTTTGCTGTAGAATGTAATTTCTTTAATGTTTTCTGAGCAATGAATGTTATTTATGTATTTTTGAAAAATCCGTTGCTAAGAATATATTTTCTTCCCTTTCTTTTCTTTCCTTCTCCCCCAGTGCCAAGAAATAAAAATTAAAGTCATGAGTAAATCTGGAACTAAAAACAGCCCTGGCATTTAACTGTGTGGGATTCTGGGTATGCATCAGTGGTTATTGTTAAAATATAACTATTTATGAAACTAGTGCCATGTAGAGAGGTAGCTGGGAGGAGAGGGGGAAAGCAGGAGGGTTAGGAGCTTTCAGGAGTGCAGAATTGGGGATTTCTGTACCTCTGAGCAGGGTGTGCTCTGGACTGTGTGCACTGGACTGACGCAGAAGAGGTTTCACCTCCTAGTTGAAACTAGGGAGAGTCAGAAATGAAGGGCATGCCCTTTGCCAGCATGGCCATTTCGTTTCCATTCATTAGGACATTCAGAGACTGTAAGCTATAAAGCAGAAAGCAGTTGTTTTACACCTCTTTATTTATCAGTACTGATTGAAAAGTCAGACAGCAATCTTCATGTAGGTTTTATAGAACTTTATAAAGATAAAAACCCTGTAATATGTCCTTCACTTCTAATATGGCAGCTGACGTTTACTGCATGTCTGCTAAAGTGTGATTAAATTCTTGGGGGGGTGGGGGGGAAGTTACTGCAAGGAGCTGTTAAAAAGTGTTTGAAATAAATGCTGAAGACTGGATATGTCTAGTTTCCGTCGTGGGCACAACAGTGTGGTGGGAGGTAACGCAGCAGATCTGCGCGGAAGAGGGAGGATGCAAGAAGAGAATAGAGCTAGCCCCAATTTTCACACTGTCATGGTCTGGCTGTTTTGCAAGGGTTTTTTGGAAGTTGAACAAAAATTTGAAGAAGCGATAAAAACCCCTCACCTGTCTCAGTGTTAAATACATCCCATGTGTTTATAAACTGGAGCCATGGACTGCTGTGGTAAGAAAGATGTGGATAGGCTTTCTGTGGCTCAGAATTCGGAAGGCATAAACTCTGTTTATACTTCTGTTTATACTTAATTGTTCTGACTTCATATTTCATTCAAACAGTGAGAAGGCTGAAATGCTACATAGGTACTTTGGAAAATGCCACAGATTGCTCTTTCAGCTGCATAGAAAATCTAGGGTGTTTTTTTGTTTTAGTGTTTTGGGTTTTGTTTTTTTTTTTTTTTTTTAAATAATTAGTAATAAAATTCAAGGGTCTGAATCTACTAGTATTGTGAACTTTCCATTTTACGAATCTCTTCCATGGATTCCCTGAATTTAAAGATGTTGCAATAGACATTAAATGAGAAGCTGGACTGAGTATTGATGAGACATGGGTAGAATTTTCATAGAATAGGGAAATTTCAGTCGTGCATATTAGACCATTAATGATCATTTTCACATTTACCAATTATGGAAGGCTGTTTAAACTCAGGATAATATTTATTTGAAGTTGGTTATTCTCAAACTGAAGTCACAGTTGATTGCAGCCTGCTTTTCTCTTAGTTTCGTTCTTTTCTTCCTTTTTGTTTGCTTTTAAAAAGAAATAAAAGACTAAAGGGATTTATGTTGACCAGAGTTTAATTTGTATTGACATTTATATCTTACCTCTGAGGTTTAGAAAAAAAATGGAATCAAATTAGGTCAGACACATACAAATGAGAAGATATTATTAGAGCTGTGTGAGCACTGAAACACCTAAATCCAACTTAAACAAAAGTGAGCTGGAAGCTCAGTCCCGTATGTGAGACATGGTCTGGGGGGCTGCAGAAATCTGTTTATGTTTTGCTGAGTATTTCCAGAAGGCATGAAACTCTGGGTTGGAGGGAGAGAGTTCAGAATACCAAATTTGTTTTAATAATAATCTCATCAACAGTATTTGTATGGGAGGAAGATATCAGTTTATCTGCCATCCTGTAGATGATAAAGAATGTACAAACTGAACTAGTTTGCAATAGTAATGCTGCAGGTCTTGGTCATCCCACACAATTTAGCGCAGCATGTGATCATAGGCATTTCATGTTACAAAATAAACTTGGCTTTAGGGGATTATAGCTTGTATATAGGACAAACATACCATATAAGGAGGTTGTAAGACCATACACTGAATTGTTTTCCTGTTCTAAACTATGATTGATTTTTCTTCTCTAAGGAATTATTTACATTTTATTAATTAATTAATTAAATTAATTGTAATGATTGGTTGTTATTGCGATAGATTTTGAACAGACCTTCATGAAACAATTTTTAAGGGAAAAGCAAGATGAATTCTCACTATTTTTTTTGTTGGTTTGGTTGTTTTTTTGGTAAAGTAAATATCCCAAGGTTTCCTTCACTATCACCCTGCTATGTACCAATTTGTGGTGTATATTCAGTGTTCTCAAAAACATTTTTATAAACTTGCTTTGTGATTGTGTGTTGTGTATTGAGTACAGAAACATTTTTTCCCACAATGTATGCTTAAAGTGGACCAAAGGGAATATAAGTTGAATTTTCAGTGACAGGGAGAAATTTCAGAACTCAGCTTCCTGTTAATTGTACATTTCTACCCAGAGTATTTTATTCCCAAGAACCTTGTGTTCATATCCAGTGGGATAAATGCTTTGCTATTTTACATGATACTTGGTGTTAAATAACAAAAGCTGCATCTTATGTGTTCTATCACAATGATGTTGCCTATCACATAATTATTACTGTTATTTTTGGTCAGCCGGCTAGTGCAGTGATGCTGCACAGAACAGGGAAATTGTCTCTAGCCAAAGAAATATAAGACCTTAGTCAAAGGAGATATTGTTGAAATCACCCTGTCCATCCTGTCAATGAAATGGATACTCTGAACATCATCTGCTGACCCTGATGGCTGATGATATTTTTAAAATCTCTAATAAAAAGCTGGTTGTGACGATTGGAGTTCTTGGCGAGTGGGGAATTACCTGACCCTTCTAAGGCAAGCTGTGCTGACTCCATATATCAGCTATCTGTAAAATGCACTGCTGGAAAATTATGAAGTTAGGTATGTTGTCGTGGAGATTTTTGTGAGATGAAAGGGGTGCTTAAAGAAGTCTCTTCAAAGAACTTCGGTTTCTTTAATAGGATGTAGCTTGAATCAAATTCCTCACATTTCAGTATTAATGACCCTAACAGTAACATTGCTTTTTTTATAAGCATTTATATAAATATAATTGAAAGTTTATTCAAAACCGCGTATCTGTGCAGTTTCCTGCATAACCAGGGAAACAACCTCCATGTAAAGCATCATAATGTATGAGGATTCGTCCTCTCCCTTCTCTCGCTGATGTTTGAGCATAATAAAATGTGGCAGTATGACAGATACCTTTTGGGAGCACTTAGCGCTTCAAATGGACTCTCTGTATTGCAATACTAAATTGTAGAGTTACTAGCATAAAACACCCCAAATAGCTTTACATTTAAATTGTAACAGAACGAGGGAGATAATGTCACAACCAGGCAACAAAATGGGAAAGCAAATCCTAATATACATCAGCCCTTATTTCAGTCTCCAGTTAGTCGGGAAGTTAGGAACTTAGTTTTAAGTCACACCTCAACAAGAAATGAATACATTAAATCGTTCCTCTGAAGCTCTTCAGCCTCATGGATAAACCTTCTCCAGTGACAGCATGGACTTAGGTGAGGGATAGAACAGATCCTGGTGGCTCACTGCAGTGACAGTCCCTGTGTCTCAAAGCTCTTCCTTCTCTTGTCTTTTTCTCTCCACATTATTTTTAATCGGAAAAAAAAAATTCTTTTTTTTCCTCTCTCCCTTTTACTTATACTTTTTCACCTATGGCCTTCACACAATCTCTCTCTCTCTCTCATTCTCTCTCCCAGCATGTTATTTCATCAGGTTTTAGGAATAATCGAAGTGCAACCTGGCTTCCTTGGTACTGTGGGTGTACTAGTGTAAACGGGGTGTGTAAACAACTGGTTCTTGAGAATATGGGGTAGAATGTATCTAATTTTTCCTCTGGTCCATGGAACCACAGTGGATTAGGTCAGCTCCTAATAGTGAATGGAGTGATAGTGATTTTTCTGCAGCCCATCATTGTGACATGGAATAAATATTCAGAAATATCAGTAGAACTTTTTTTTGAGTTAACTTGTGCTTAGACAGTTAACTCCATGAGTGGGGTGGGGGTTTGATCTCAGAAGGTGCTTTGTGAGGATGGGCCTGCTCTTGATTTTTAAACAACTTGTGTGTTAGTCAAACTTGTGCAGATAAATTCTGCTTTAGCAAAAAACCATGGCTTTCCTGCATTCAAAAAATTGACTTTTCTATTGCCTGAATCTGTGGGTTTTCCCAAAGTCTAGTTAATTCACTTAGAAAGCTTTCTAGGTAGTTTACGATTTACGAATGGACTGAATTGTACTTTTAATATAAGGGGTTTTTTTAATATTAAGAAAATAAAATACACATTTAAAAAGGGACTGGCCTGGAATAGTGTTTTCTATGACTTACATAAAATGTATTTGTCTTAATAATAGTGTTGGTTTTTATAGCTCTTATAACTACAAAAATAATTAAGAGCGTGTCACTGAACTGAAGAGGGATGTTCCCTATTCACTTGATAGCCCATTTAAATTACAAATGAAATAAGGAAAAAGTGCCCTAAAAAGTGTTGGGTACATATTCGTATCACAGTGAACAGATAGCAATTAGTGATAAGCGATTTGCCTCCAAGTTGCTTTGAATAACACATGACGCAAAGCTCAATACATAGCAAATAAGCTTAGACTGGCTGGAGAGAAGACAGAGAAGTTAATTTTCCCTCCAGGGCAATAATGTTCCAGGTGATATATTTAAAATGGATTTTGTCACATTAGGTTTTAATGCTCCCAAACAATGGGTTTCCACTTCTTTTTTCCTTAGGAGATTCTTTCACAAATGATCTATTTAGCCATGCTTAGACTTTCCTTGGAAGCTTGTGTCTTTTCTTTCCAGATGAATCAATAGCATCAGTTAGGATTGATTAGAAAGGTCAAACTTGGGATTGTACCAGAAAGATGCGTAACCAGAGAAGGTCATGGCGCGAGCATCCAGTATTGACTCATTACGCTGTCCTAGAGGAGCATGAGAATTAAAAGCAATTGCTGCATCTGAAGAGAACTAAAATACACATTACACAGAAAATGTGTAAAAAAAAAAAAAAAAAAAGGCCAGCAACTGACCCAAATTCAGTCCATCTGAATTGGAGACTCATAAGAAAGAGTAGACTCTTGACAACTGATTATTGATGAAATAAATAATTTTCTAATTGATAGTTGAAGAACATTACAATGGCAGTAATGAAATCTCAGCTATTTTGCTTCTACCAATATGTACAAATAACTGGTTATTCACTGATGATAGACATTTTTTATGTTGTTCTGTCAAATTTACCACCCTTAATGATGACAACTTTGAAATCATTTAGGGATTCATATAGATGTATAAACTTACACTGTATTTTACTGAGCAACCTGTCTCAAATACTTTTCATGGCAGAGAATTATTTCATGTATAATTTTTTTTTTTATTTAACGGTTTTGAATTGATTGTGTTTTGTACTCTTCAAGTATTTCTGATTCTTGGGTTTGATTATTTGGTTTGCTTCCTGAGAACTCTATTGTACAATTTGACATTACCCAGCAGAAATATCTTTGAAGGCAGATTCTGCCGCACCCCAGCCCCCCCCCCCTTCTAGTTTGGTAGAAATAGGAATACTGCATGTCTGTATTTCCCTGAATTTGTTTATTTTCCTGATTAACATCTTTTCTGGCTGAACTGGAAAACCTCAGACCAGACATCCTGTAGTGTTGTCAAAGCCAGGGCTTTGGATAGACTGGAAAAAAATCCAGGTCTGCTCTTGAGCCACAGCAGGTCAGCGGATCAGCCCTTGTGCTCCACAGTAAGCTCAAACTGATATATTCAAATACACTGAATATGACATATGCAGGTGAGTGTGTGTATTTCTGTCTAGGAAGTCCAGGACAGAAGTATGTGAGTCTTAATGATATGGTAAAAATAAAAATAGCTGGAGCCTTAGAGGATTGTTTTGTTTTCTCTCCTCAGAAGCAACTTTTATTCACCACGTTATTTATATGACTGATTTCTTTGATGTATTTCTTTCACGGAGAGGAAGATAGGGTGATGGAGACTCTTGGCATATCAATTAAAATGTTGTGGGAAATCTGGATGACTCCGGTAGGTACCCTTAAATTGCTGGCTGCCTCCCTGGGGGGCAGAGGCTTCCCTGCACTCCCCTGGCATGGCACTAGCTCGGCAGTCAGCCCTGTGTTTTCCAATCAGCAGCCCACTTTATCGATCCACCTGAAATCAATGGGGAAGTGCTGTGCAAAAAATTAATGGCAAGGTTAAGCCTTCACACTGAATGGCAAATGTGAAAGGAACTTAAAAAAGGCGGAAAACCAGAGTTTGGCTTTATTCCAGCATACATCTTATTATAGAAATTCTTACAGGAAGCTCAAGTAGTCACTTATGCAGCTGGCACTGGCTTACTTGCAAATCAGCATGGCAAGTTTGAGCAACGTATAAGCCCCTTCGCCCCCTTCAGAGTCTACCAAAGGTATTTGCTGAATGCCACATACGGACTGCCTCATTAAAACAGAAATTACTTGCGTTGATTTGGATGTTGTTGGGCTTCATTTCAAAAGCTGGAGATGTTGCTCTAGTGTGGAAGTTGAATAAAAGGACTTCAAAATTAAAAAATAAAATCCCTATAAAACTCCAGGAATAAGCTGGCAATCAGAAAAGTACTGGCACCTTTCCATGATCTGTAGCCTGATTGGAATAAATGCAAATCATCTTTGGGCTGAAAGTTGCACATGTGAAAGCTTTTAATTTTGTTAAAATGAATTACCTGTAATTATCTTGTTGTTAATATGTAGAAGCAGGCTACTAAAAGACATTGAATATTCATAGCAATTTACCTTTAATCAAGGAAAAAAACCTTGAAAGACAAGTTAAAATCACATTACTGCAGAAACAGATTACATCTTACAGTGGTAATTTGCTGTGTAAAATTCAAAACGGAAATAACAGTGTGAGACTGTTTATTGACAAAGTTTGTATAAGGTGTTTCTTCAGCAATAAGAGGTCAGATAGGTACTTTTCAAGTGAACATAAAGGAAAAGAAATACTTGTCCCAAAATGTCCGTAATCCAACAGGCATATATGGAAAAATAGTTTTGCTAAGATCTGTACCCCCTCTCGGGGCTGCTCACTGGTCCCAAAGGGTGTGCAGTCTGTCTTTCCAGCAAGTTGATATCAAGTACTTAGTGGTGCTGTGGCAAAAAGAGGAGCCGTGCATCCCTCTTCCATCATTTTGGTGCCTTTCTTCCAAAGAAATGGAGAGCAAGTACAAATCAGTGCTGCACAGGTTAGAGCCAGCACAGATTGTACCTCTCTGTATGGTCATGCAAAAGCAAAGGAGTGGTAGGTCTTTAGCATGTGCTGAAGTATTGTGGTCACCCCTATCTTTCACTATAAATTTAGTTCACACATTGTTTTTATTTACATTTCCTCCTTCCTTTAACAGTGGATAGTCTGGACTTGGTCCGTACTCTGCCTCGAGCTGCCTACTGGGAGCGATGTGGTGCTGACGCTTAAAATGCTGTGTTTGTTGTACTGTGTATAATCACATTAACCTTGTTTTTTGAGCTTATAATTATTACACAGAAGGGTGAAATTCTGCTAGGAAGGGTGACTTTATACTAATGAGCACATCTATGTAAATATTCTCACTTTGTTTATTCTCATTCTTGCAATTTATTAAGAAGCAAGTCAAAGAACAACTTTAGTAAATCCTACAGCTAAAATTACAGCAGACGGTTACAGAAAACCTGAACTTCAAATTTTCTATGTTTTCAAATTGTAGAAACCTTTCCAATGGATGTCTTGGCAATACTGCCTCTTTACCTGCCTCTTTACATCTCTGTTACTACAAATGATGGTTGATACTTATCGTAACAGTTACTTAGGGAGTTACTTAGTGAATCCAGATGTACTTAAAGTTTGTCACATGCTGATTTTTTTTTTTTAATCAGGCTGTAAGTGAGAAAGAAGTATAAATTCTTTGAAGTCTGGTAAGCAAATTTAAACAACATGATGACTATAATGCCGCTGCAAGAATGCGAATGGGTACCGTTAGGGGGAAGGTGTCCCAAAAGCACCTCAGCACTGAAGTCTTAACCACTTGCATCATAAAAGAGCAAAGGTGTAGGCTCCTAAATAATTCTGGTGCGCCTATAGGCATTGTTGTATAAGCTGCTGTAACTTTAGATAGCCCCCTAAACATTTTTCTCAACTCTGTGTTGCTGTGAAGCTTTGGTCTTGGTACAAAGCTGACAAGGAATGAGAAGGTTTCTGGAGTCATGGTCTATTACCGTATGGTTTATCTTTTCAAGGTAGCAGCTAAAGAACAAATACTCTATTTGGTCAGATGGATTTTGCAGGTAACATGTGGTTACTGTAGCAATTGCTGTTCTGTGATTTCACATTTGCAGTTCCTTAAGTCCTTCAGTGTTTCCTATTGTAGTGGTTTAAAAACAAAAGCAGAAACACATTTTTACATCTGATCATGTTCAGGAATGTTTCATAAGTCATATATGAATGTCAGTGATGTATGGAAGTGTATGATAAGCTGATGGAAGATCTTGAAATATGCTACATGCTAGTGTATAACATTATTCAGTTCTCATTTTTAGAGTTTCAGATTAGGTAATCACTTAAAATAGTACTTCAAAACTGATTTTAAACTATTGGCTTTAAGATAACTTATGTTTTTATTCATTATTAGTATATGGGAGCTGCCATGTACCGCACCCTAATATACACGGGATTTCAGAGGCTGGCCTACTGCTCTTTCATCTGAAGACTTTAATAAATTTTCTTGTCAATCTCAGTTAGGTCAATGCTGAGAGTTTATAAAAAATCCTTAGATTTTACTGTGTAACTAAAGATAGACCATTGAAAAATTGATGGCAACTCTTTGGAAAGTGTTTTATCACTATTACATGCCACTGAATTAGGGAGGGGCATTATATACTAATTCACAGACAGGCAAGCATAGAGGTTACATCCTGAGCACATGTATCAAAGCATGGTAATGGAAGGCTCCTTGTTAGCTCAGTAACATGCTCAAATTTCTGTCACACAGCTTTATGTATTATCTTATCTGTTCATCAGAATGAAGTATTTTGAGGCTCGAGGATTTTATAAATCAAGTAAGCTCATCCAAATTAGTTTAATTTACTTTAATTTACTTGTGAATACACATGAATCCATGTGATCTCACTGGTTTTAACCAGGAGGGGAGAATCTAGATGAAAATAAAACCTGCAACTCCTAAGTCTTGCTAATCCTTCTCTTAAAGATCAGAACAGAAACCTAAATGTTTCTTTCTGTGGCCACTGGAAGATGTGAAGCCAAACAGGTAACAACAGGTAACATGCTTCACAGTCAAAGGAGCAGATTTTTTGGTTATTTGTGCTTATTTTCCTTTTGCTTTCACCCTTCCAGATGTAATTTTGTCCTCCAGCATAGTGTACTTCTTATAAAAATACTCTTAGTTAGAACATACTGGTTACTTGTACCACAGCAAGACCTAGGAAAATTCTAATTAATAGGGATGCCTGGAAACAGCATTTTCCTCAATGACAGTAAAATTCAAGGTAATGATTTCTTTCTCATGTGTTTCAACTGTTTTGAAAGACAAAGTTGATTATGAATGAGAGCAGCTGGACCTTGGACTTTTGTCCTTAAGACATTTTTGAGGATTTATTTTGGAAAATGAAGGAATGAAAATATAAACCAGTTATATAGTTTAGTCTCTAGGAAATATATACGTCAAGACTGAAAGCATTCATGGGTATTGCACTTTGTATTCTGACTGCTTTATTGGCAAACATTGACTTGAGTTGCTTATGCAGCTGACCATTCTAAACAAACACGCAGATCAAAATTACTTTAAACTTCATAATTATTTTATTATTTACTGGGCCACTTGGATGTTTCATTTAAAATTTATGTTTCAATTAGGCTTTACATTTAGATGGAGGAGAGGCCATACTCGCATGGTGAAATTTTGTTGCAGGTTTTAATATGGATTAGCATGGTGGTATCCATTTTATGCTAGCATTAAATGTTTGGGGGTATCAGTGCTGTGTATCAATTTGACTGGTTTTGAAGCATTTTTGTTTTCTGTTCACAAATACAACTGATGTTAAACAACTTATTACCTTCTGTTTGACTCTGAGTAAGACATGAGAATCAGTGAATGAGTTCTACCATTTTTTGTACTGTTACTAGACAGTAAAAAAAAAAAAAAATCCATGTTTTTGATAGACTTCTTGCAGGAAAGAAGTTCATTCACACTCACCATTTTCAGAACGCCTGGAATAATTTATTAAATATTAATCCAAATGAGGTATATCATAGGAGGGTAGATTTTCTTTTCCCTCAAATACTGTTTCTTCTCTCTTTTACTGTCCTGTCTTTAGTGCCATAATGAACTGATTTAAGGTATGGCCATAAGGGCTTTTTTCTTCTTTCTTTTCACTGTTCTTTTTGGTTTTGTTCTTTCTTGTTGATGCTGATAAAATTGTATCATTTTGTCCAAGTTGGAACAGTTACTGTCTTCAAAGCACTGCACCTGCAGATTCACTGTATTGAAAGGCGTTTTTAGATGTAGACTGTAAAACTTAACAATTCTTTTGTTAGATTTTTATATGGAATACCATTAAAAAGAAGAGAAAAACAACAACATAGAGTAAGAAAAGGAGCACAGGAAGCATTTTTTTTCATAGGCTTTATGCTGCCCTAAAAGACTGACCTGTGTTAAAAGTAGAAAGACACCACATTTTAGATCTTGTACTCTACTTATCAGAACTATTTTGTTCACAACATTTGCTAGCTTGCAGCAAATGGAAAGGAAATATTTTTAAATGCTTAAAAGGGAGAGTGTTTTAAGTAACAGGACTGCATTCCCTGATCACAGAGGAAAGTCTTCAGTACAGGAATGTTTTTGTGTGGTATAAATCCAATTCCTACATCATTCTCACCAAACCTAATGGGAATACAGTTGAATTTCATGTGGGATTATGGTGATTTACACAAATTCTTTACTACAGTTGGTCTTCAACCTTCAGTAACATCAACACTGACTAAATAAAGGGTGAGGTAAGGTTATACCACTCCTTTTTGGTCTGTTTTAACTTTTTTTTTTCAGTTGTAAGCAATGTCAGATATTTTAAGCGATGTAATATCCACGAGCCATGAACTATTTCTACCATGCTAATGGTGACTCAGTGAGTTCTTAAAGTTAAGCTCTTAAAACTGACCTTTAAATCAGGAACCAGCTAGAATGAGAAAACGTGGCCCTAGGGTGACCTGCTACCAATACTATGGAACTTCAGCTGTCATAACTGTATTTATAGTTATTGGTAACTTAATATAGGAAATGATTCTGCTATTAAATCTATTAGGTCATTTCTTTGTGAGCTACTGGCTAGCAAGGTTGTTGGCAGGAAAAAGTGTCTGTTCCCTTTCCTTAGTAATGTAAGTAATGTAAGGAGTTTGCCAAAAACCAATTTCTTTCTCTACCCTTTGTCAGCATCTTTCTCGGCAGCCTTTTTGCCTTCACCAAGTAGATCTTTCCATAGAATGCTGAGCCCTTTAACAGGAAAGTCTGTCCCCCTCTCTGATTTATAGAGCCTTAGGTATTTTAAGGCTTATGTGTGGTACAGCAAAATGCACCAAAGAATCTTCAGGATTTTTTAAGCTTTGTAGACACTTTTTATGCATACTGGTTTCTTGACTTCAGCCATGACTTGCCAAATGGCTTCAGAAGTGGTGTTTATTATGTCAGCAAGTTTTCTACCTCAGTTCACCACAAATGCCGTCTTTATTGCCTGGGAGACAGCCATGCTATTGTGTACCCATGTGCCTACCTTTCAAGCTAAACGGGACATAGCCTTTACTCTGAAGCTCCATAAGCTCCCTGTAACTTCACCAGACAGAAGCATTTATTCAGAGCCGGACTCTGCTCTGAACCCTTGGGACCAAAAGCCCCTTCTAAAAGTGAAGATTGGCCTACCCAGGACCATTTCTACCTTATCTGTTCTTCCCAGTGCTGAGTTTGTTCCTACCTTTTCAGTAAAGCTCTGGGATGCAATTACTCAAAGCAGCTGCAGAGGAGGCTGGGTGCATCCTTTCATGGAAAAACAGCTCTCATCTCTGTTCATTAAAGAAAAGGGTTTGCTGAAATGCAGGATCAAAATAAAATGCTTATACCAGGTAATCTTTGCTAGTGTTCTTTCTGAGGCGGATAAGTGTGAGCAAAGGAGAAATGCAGGGGAAAAAAAATAGTATCATAGAATTGTTTCAGCTGGAAAAGAACTTTAAGGTCATCAAGTCCAGCTGTTAACCTAGCACTGCCAAGTCCACCACTGAACCCTGTCCTTAAGCACCACATCTACATGTCTATTAAATACCTCCAGGGATGGTGATTCAACCACTTCCCTGTGAAGCCTCTTCCAGTGCTTGACAACCCTTTCAGTGAATAAATTTTTCCTAATACCCAATCTAAAGCTCAACTGGTGCAACTTGAGGCCATTTCCTCTCATCCTATCACTAGTAACTTGGGAGAAGAGACCAACCCCCACCTCACCACAACCTCCTTTCAGGTAGCTGTAAGACAGCCATAAGGTCTCCCCTCAGCCTCCTCTTCTCCAGGCTGAACACCCCCAGCTCCCTCAGCCGCTCCCCATCACACTTGTGCTCCAGACCCTTCCCCAGCTCCGTTGCCCTTCTCTGGACACGCTCCAGCACCTCAATGTCCTTCTTGTCCCGAGGGGCCCAAAACTGAACCCAGCAATCGAGGTGCGGCCTCACCAGTGCCGAGCACAGGGGCACCATCCCTGCCCTGCTCCTGCTGCCCACACTAGTGCTGAGACAAGCCAGGACGCTGTTGGCCTTCTTGGCCACCTGGGCACACGCTGGCTCATGTCCAGCCGGCTGTCAGCCACCACCCCCAGGTCCTTCTCTGCCGGGCAGCTTTCCAGCCACTCTTCCCCAAGCCTGGAGCGTTGCATGGGGTTGTTGTGGCCCAAGTGCAGGACCCAGCACTTGGCCTTGTCTTACCTCAAACAATTGGCCTTGTCCCATCGATCCAGCCTGTCCAGATCCCTCTGCAGAGCCTTCCTACCCTCGAGCAGATCAACGCTCCTGCCCAATTTGGTGTCATCTGCAAACTTACTGGGGGCGCACTCGATCCCCCCATCCAGGTCATTGATAAAGATATGAAAGAGAACTGGCCCCAACACTGAGCCCTGGGGAACACCGCTTGTGACCGGCCACCAGCTGGATGTAACTCCTTTCACCACAACTCTCTGGGCCTGGCCATCCAGCCAGTTTTTTTACCCAGCGATGAGTACACCTGTTTAAGCCACGAGCAGGCAGTTTCTCTAGGAGAATGCTGTGGGAGACAGTGTCAAGGGCTTTGCTAATGTCCAGGTTGACAACATCCACAGCCTTTCCCTCATCTATTAAGATGGTCACCGCATCATGGAAGATCCGGTTGGCCAAGCAGTACCTGCCTTTCATGAACCTGTGCGGACCGGGCCTGATCCCCTGGTTATCCTGCATATGCCTGGTGAGCTCACTCACGATGAACCGCTCCATAACCTTCCCCAGTACTGAGGTCAGACTTATTGGCCTGTAGTTCCCCGGATCCTTCTTCTGGCCACTCTTGTAGGTGGGCGTCACATTTGCTAACCTCTGGTCAACTGGGACCTCCCCAGTTAGCCAGGACTGCTGGTAGAGGATGGGTAGTAGCTTGGTGAGCACGTGCACCGTCTCCTTCGGTACCCTTGGGTGGATCCCATCTGGCCCCATAGACTTGTGTCTATCAAAGTGGTGTAAGAGGTCGCTAACCATTTCCTCTTGGATTATGGGGGCTGTGTGCCTGGAGAACAACTGGTCTTGCTTGTTGGGTAAGTAAAGTAAACTGCCAGGTATCTCAATTGGTTTTACTTGTACTTTGTTTTCTGGCCATGGTGAGAAGGATGCTGGTTTGTTGGGTGTTTCGTGGCCTCCTCTGATGGACCGCCTTCCCCTACCGTTATCCCCCTGAGGAGCTGCCCTTCTCCATGTGATCCACCCTACTTCTGTGTGATTATGGCTTGATGTGTTTGGTAGAGTTATCCTGCTGTCCTCAATTAAATAGTTGCTGCTGTCCAGTCTCCTGTTGCTCGTTTGTGGGTGCTGCTTGTAGTCAGCTACAGTGAGGTGGGAGGTAGAGAACAGGTTACTGTTTTCCTTACTCTCCCCGCCTCCTCCACAGTGAAATCTAAGTAAAGGACTAAGGGGACATTGTCTCTTTATCACCTGATCTGTGACATGTGTTTTGGAAGTGTTTGGGAGATGCCACCAAATAAAAATACTGCTCTGGTACCTGCATAACACTTCTTAAAGCAGCACAGTTCAAGTAAATAGCAAGGCTTTTGGCATAAATAAGATATATTTGGTAAGGAAGATATTATGACCTCTGGTATGGTATTGCTGGTAGCTGAGAATGTCAGTTACGGATATGGTTATTGACTAAGGCAAAATACTGGCCTCTGGCAGAAACGAGTGAACCTCCCACTCAAATTTCATTATACCCACTTGAATTTAGGAGAGAGATTATAATTACCAACCCCAATCCAGGATTAGGAAAATGTCTACCTTTTTGTTAATGCCTGTGAAGCAGATTTTTGTAAACATGAACTCTAGGTATTATTATTGGTGATTAATGAGAAGCTATAGGTGAGGTATGCAAGTATGAGGTATCTTTCTGGTAATGGCTGACAAACGGTAGAGCGTAAAGGAGGGATCTGTACTTTTAACTTTATGCCAGGATGCTTAATCATCGGGCTAAGGGCTTAAAGATCAGGCCAGGCCCTTTCCAAAGCTGACTGATCTCACTTGGCAGCAGCTTTTCCTGCTGTTTTCTCCTTTCTGCAGGGCACAGTGTGTGCAGAAGGCCTTCTGATTTGCTACTTTATCCATGGAGAGACCTGCTGGTGAAGTGGGTCAGGGGAGCTCAAGAGATGTTAGAGAGCACTACTGCTTGCTTGCTTCTCCTCTCTGCATTTTACTCTTGTTTAGTGGGTGTAAAGACTCCATGAAATAGTTTGTATATGCAAATTAATAAACAATTAGAACTGAGAATTCAGGAGAATTATCAAGAACTATCAGTTGGCGACGAAAAAAAGTCAAGTGTTTTATCTTTTCTGGAGACATATGCTACGACCAGATAAGCAGTTCATCTTCCCAGGTATGTTCCATTAAGTATATTATCGAATCAACTAGGATATATAAGACATATTGCAACTCTGATCTCCTCAGGCAAGTTGTATTCAATTATCCTTACCATTTTAAAAAGAGAAATATTCTAAGCATTTAGAGCACTTGCATTTTTGGCACTCCATCTTGTTATGTGAAGGCTAATAACATATATTCCAACTAAGAAGGTATAGGACAGGCAGATGAAATATTGAAAAAATAATATTATATAAGTCCTGAAGTGGAAATGTTCACCATCCCTCAAAATGGTTTCCTGACATCTTATCTAATGTTTGAAATTAGGTCAAGGATGGAGAATGAGAGAGAATTGCTATCCATTTCTATGCCTACAGTGTATGTTTTGTGTATATAGCTATAATTAAAATAGACATGCTGCTGAATACTCTGTTTGCAAGTGCCCTTTCTGTTTTAAAAGTGCATTCAATGATGTACTTTGTTTTGTTATGTAAATTGCTTTTTGGATTGAATACTGTTCAGACAGACCAATTTTCCTGTTACTATTCTAAGCAAATATTAGGGATGTCAGAAGTCTATCTGTTCCAGTTCCTGCGAGCTCACTTGAAGAGACGTCTGCTCTACCACATAAGATGTAGCAAATAAGCAGATAAGTTCAGTCACAGACAGGTTCATAATTGGTAGGAGACTACTACTTCTATTGGTTTGACTTGAAAAGAATCCAACATAATATCTTTGGAGGTTTATGGGAAAAGTTGTGCTTCAAATCTGTTACTGGAAGAACTTGCAGCAGGGATTACAGATGAGGTTGGTTGCAGCCTTCCCATATCAAATCCTATTTTTATTTGTTTGTCTTCTGCTAAGCTTTAAATGTATTGGCAGAAATTTCAATGCCAGTTATATGAACTAAGCTAAATACTAGGATATTTTAGTCTAGAAAATATGTCCAGTATTTAAGAGAAAGAGAGATTAAGGGAAAATACATTGTTTGGCTGAGTATTACATATAAATGGTACAGCCTTTCACTGAGATGCTTTAAAGACTCAGTGAAGCAAGGAAACATTTCGCAAATTCCTTTATCCCTCCATTCCTTTCCAAAGTGGCCCACAACCTTCTTCATTCACACTGTAACTAAAAGATGTTGTTGCAAGTATTCATATTCTATTCTTCCTCCTGCCCATGAAATACACCAGTATCTCTATTCTTCATATCTATATTTGGCCAAGGCATAAACATCTAAAAATTCATGCATATTTACTAGATATTTTATTGCATTTTAGCATCTGCTTTCTTTAAAGGTCCTTTGCATTTTGCACAGAGTATGTTCCATACACCCGTGCAAATGGTTACACATGCGGTTATCTTCCCCCCTCCTTTTTTGTTCCCCGTTGTTCCATCAGCACCGAACAGATGTCACCTCTGGACTGAAAAGAATAAGCCAACACTGTGGTCCTTGTTTCTCCTCTTGCATGTAGGTGCAGCACAAAAGATGAGGCTGCTTGTGGCCAAACAGATTCTCCCATATGTCCCTTCCTCTAAAGCCTTCCTTTTGCTCCTTTCTGGTGATCTGAGTCAAGGAAAGTAGTTGTTTCCTGGTTCAGAAGGAGAGATATGAGATGCAGTGCAGGCAAGGGAATGGTGAGAAATATAATCATAATGTTCATCCCAGGGAAGGTCACGTGGTAGAATGGGATTCTTCATCAAAATTGATATGCTTTAATCTGCTTATAAGATAGGTCGATTCTGCCTGTAGATATTTAGTCTTCATATATGCCTTTCAGTGTGACTAGTCAGAGCTGAAACCTTGCAGAAGTTAACAAATCTTTAATTAGCCCTGTGATCTGGAAGCGAGCAATGCACAATACACAAAAAGTTAATTACACAAGAATTTCAATGTTTGCAAGCACAGAGGAAAACTGAGCTCTGTGGATATGCTCCAGAGGATGTGTTTGGCCAAATTTATTGTTATGTACTCTTGAAATACCTGGTATAACATCCATTTACAGAACTAAATTTGTTTTTGTAAGTAGACAATTTAGTAAAGATACGTACTTATTAATGGGAAGAAATATATGTAACTGAGCTGAAATTGGAAGCTGACATCAGAGGAGTGATATTCCCCTCCCTACACCTCCCCATATCCCGTAGTTGTTTTCAACTCCATTTATATTATTTTCAGAGCAGTCCTAACCTAATCAAGTAGAATACATCTTCTCCCCACACACACCCCCTGGCTAGAGCACAAGGCTACTTATAAATTAAGGATTTTGGAGACTGGCTTTTTCCCTCGCTTACGGTTTTTGAATAGAAACCAAAAATGAAAGAAAAGCCCTAATGTGGTAAATAGGGCTTATTACTTAGCGATGTTGCCTTCTATTTCCGACCTCAGGTTCCCCGTGGGTCCATGCACTTACCTTGCTAGCTAACTTTGCAATGAACTGTTCATCTCTTTCAAAGAGAAATGGTTTTTCAGAAGATAAGCAGTTAAGACAGCGTTAATAAAAAACTTCGTTGCAACACTTACCTTTTGGTGGCCACTTGGGAAATGCTGCCTTCTTTTACATTGCTTCTTTCCTGTATTATGCAGGAAAGAAGAGTATTTGTCTGGTTCTGCCCATAGCTCTTGCTGTTTAAATCAGGCCAGTCACAGATACTTAGGTCATGTTACATGTTTCCTCCTGAATTCCAATTTTTCAAAAAGTTCAAGACTCCCAGCAGATCAAATTAATTGGGGAGTGAACTCTGAATCTGTTTCCTGACCTTCCTTCTTCCCTTAGTCTTTGTTTCTTTTGTCCTCACTGAACAAAGGTTGCAGCAATCCAAACGTCAGGAATTTCAAATAGCCAGTTTATAAATAAGGACCCTACACGACCAGAAAATGCTACACAAAGATTATTTCACTTTTTATAGTAGTATGTTAGACCAAGAAAAGTGGCATTCATGTTAAAATCTCTAATCTCTCTCTGAATGAGTTTTAGTGGAAGAGTCTATTACATTACTTACGACGTGGCTGCTGCTATTCAAACATGAGAACTACTGAAGGAGCAGTGAGATTATCTGAAGTGAACAGATATGAACTGGTTCTGTCACAAAGGCAGAAACTTTAGTTAAACTTCCAAAACTAGATTTCATTCTTTGTTCACAGAATAATAGCTGTAATGATGGATCTGTAAGGTGGAAACATTATGGAAAATAAAGGAACTTTTATCACTTTTTCTCCCTACATTTCTTTTAAATCTTTACCATAAATGTAGTAGAATAAATACCGTATTGTATTGTTTGCCTTATGGCTTTACTGACTGGAAAACATTTTCAGATGAACTATAATGTCTCCTGCATAAGGGGCGATTCTTACATTTGGGAAGCAATTCCCGGTACTGAACTAAAAGTCCAACTATGAATAAGATATTCAAATCTGATAGAATTCACACTTTCTACTAAAATCCATGTAGTCATCAGTTTGGTACGTAGTAGTGTGTAAGGAATACTACTGTCAGGAAGAGTAAGCCAGAAATACCTAATAAGAGGAGTCCAGTATAAGCTTGCAGCTAAAGGAAACCATGCCCTCTGCTGTGAGACTTGGTTACTCTATTAAGGATATGTGCCTATCACCGTCTTGGCTAATTACCATTGTCACAACTGAACAAGCGGCTCTTTTGCAAATAGTAAAATCTGTTGATCACCTCCAGTACAGGTCTGGGGTTATCATTTATGGCCTGTGTAAAACCTCAGTATAATTGGTTGTAACTAAATCCCCCATGACAAAATTTTGAAATTATTTTTCATCTTGGCATGTCAGATTCATACCGTGCATGCCAAATTTTCAAGCATTAGTTCAAAAATTGTCTGATTATAACTTATAGGGTCACTAAAGCACCTGAATGGCATTATTAGGAATTTTGTGAAAGATGAAAAAAATATATGGGCCTGATGAATATTTAATCAGAAGTACATTAATTATTTTTATTGTTTATCAAAGTTTATTGTTCATCATCTAAATAGTTTGTAAGATTACATTTTATATAGAATGTAGTATGCTAAACTATAGAGGCTTTTTTTTTTTTTTTTCCGGTAGATCATAGAATTAAGGAAGTATTCATAGGTACCTCTGTAGGAGATTTACTCAGGTTTGTTATCTGTCACTTCAGACCTAAATCTTTGGGCTTTGAGTTTAAGAAAAAAGGGTATAATCTCAAGCACCAAATACTTTTCTTCATTTCCATACTGCCTTAGCTAAATATCATTGATGCCCTCAGCCTACCACTGAGTATTTTAAGGTCATGGAGGAAAATAAAGCACGGTATGGTTTTGATTTCACCAAAAGCTGCTTTCTCCAGAAACAAAGTGCTGCTGTTGATAGATGATATCATGCTTCTGTACGAATCAAACCAGCCTGTAGCACCTTCTCAGGTGTGAAAGTGGAGATCAGTTCAAAATAGTAGTTCCCTACACGTTTCTGCCGCTATTCAGAATGCAGGTATTTGTGTAATTAAAGGTAATGATAATGAGGATGTGTTGCTGCTCAGTATTTTAAAAATAAAGTGATAGTAGAAGTAGTTTCATGATGATCACCACTAACAGCATTTCTGTCATCCTAATGAAATCACCCTTACAAGTACGGTCGCTCATTTTCATATTCATATCTTACAGAATATTATTGTAGTTTCTTGCTCTTTATAACTTCATACCAACAGCTTTCTCCTTCAGTTTTTATTGCATAAGAATCAGGTGAATCTACTCCAGAATACATACTTTTATTAGAAGAGGAAGAAAAAGGCATAGAAGTAAAAAATGTAACATACGCAAAGGCATTTATTCTATGTAGATTTTGCATAGATGCTTGGCAAGTGGAGTCTCTTTAACTTTCTGATTAGGTTTCTCAGGTTCATGAAATATATGCTCTTTCAAGAAGTAATGAAGACTACTGAGGAACAAAATTTGTTCTTGTCTCCTTTCCTCTTCCAACAGCAGTTTTAAAGATATATAAAATCAGCAAGCCTTTAGAAAATCTCTTTTTCTTTTTAGAGGAATAGAAAATCTTAACCTAAAGAATTCTGTGGAAATATTGCCTGGGGATACCAAATTTATTCTGAATTTTAATGAAATCACAAATGAGTCAATTTAAAACTAGTATACCATAAACTATGCTTCCTTCCTACATCTGTTCTTAAACATGGGAGGATGTATACCTGGGGGAAACTTGGTTCCTCTTATGTGCAAGGAGGAAATATTCTAACTAGGAATACATATTTTTCCGCATTCCCTGTGGGTAAACATCACAGAAGAAAGCCTAGTTGAGTTTCATTTCCAAGACACAGAGCTTCTTGTCAATTATCGTTCTTAATAAGGTTTGGTGGAGTCAGAAGTGTGTCACTATGTGTATCCGTGTAGCGTCGCAGTTTGCATTGAGTCAGCTGAGCGTAACACTTGCCTAGCAAACCATACAAACCATAACATCAAAACATAAGACTAAGAAAAGTCTTATTTAGTAACAGCTTGTTTTGCTGTTTCATGGATTTTATAGTGACCAGCAACTCTCTTTAAAGAAACCTTAAAAAGACCAAAACGAAACAAGCTTTGAAGACAAGTTTAGTAATCAAATATAATTGAAATAGATATATGTAATTTCTAGGTCTTCTAAATGGACATTTTTAGAAGTGAGAACTGAAACGTGCAGGGAGATTATAAATGAACCCTTGTCAAATTATTGTCTGCTTTTGTCAAAACTGGATCCCCAAGCTCTGCTGAATTGCATTGTGTATGTAAGTAGTTCTAAAATAGTATTTATGCTAATTGATCAAACATCAGTGGTTACACCTGATATCTTGGCTGCCATCCGATAAGTCACACAATGATATACTGGTTAGGTTGACTTCATTTTGTTTAAAATGAGTGGGAAATGAATAGAATAATTCTCTTTTGCCAAAACGTGGGTCCTAAATCCATGTCTCTCTTGATAGCAATGATGGTCATAGTCATATCTGGTGAATGGAAGGTGTGTTTTGAACAATGTTAACTTTTTTTTTTGTGACTCTTTGTGTACTATTATTCTTACATTTCTCCTAAATTAACCATCCATATGACTTCAGCGAAGTAGAACTTATGAGAAGAACTGCATTTCATTCATGTTAAGCAGTCGCCCCAGTAAGACTGTCAATTTAAATGGAATTGTTGATGTACTTCATAGACATGTATGGTATTACCTGTTCTCGAAATAGAAATATCCCTTGAAAAATGTTAACATTTATTCTCATTGATTCAAAACTGTTGCTTCATTGTATTATTAGGGGATTTGCTGGCTGTTTGTGCAGTGCAGGTCAGCATAGCATGTAGTTTATGGACTTCATATGCTCAAATTACATAAAGACGGTGCTTCATGAATGCAGTCACAGTTAAAATATGCAGTGAGGTTTACATTGCAATTGCAATCTTCAATTGTGTACTTCTTCAATTGGGTAGTGAATCTTGAGCAATCCTGAATAATTCTTGAAATCATTTTTGTTCCTGAAATGCTTGGGGGAGTTTAATTGTCTGAAGTTTAGAAGGAAGATTCAAACTCTAAGAGTACAAAGGTGGACTTTACTGCTTACTGCATCAGTTGTGGAAGTTTCTTGTCCCTAAAAGTATATATGGCCTTAATTGGCCCATGAAGATAATACTACATTTCTCATTGCCATAAGTAGCAGCAGAGAAATTGGGAGATCTGCCCTCTGAAGTGCTGTTCCACCATCATCACAACATGATCTCCAGAAGGTGTTTTACAAACATTACCATGTAGCGGGAATGCTACAGTGATACATACTCTCCCTAGTTCCTGTAAATTGATATTTTCATAGCATCTCTTAATTTCTGTACTGAATCAGTTAGAAATGCTCACAATATTTTAACAGCTTTTCTTCTTCTAATATGACACTTCTGTTTGAGGTGAAAGTTGTGCTCTTCTCCATCTCTAATTAATTGTGCCAGCAGCCATAACGTTTTATTATGTGATTCATACAGCTTTTATTTGGCATGAAATAGAAGTGAGTTAGCTTTGGGGTATGAGCTCTTCCAAGAGCAGAGCCTTTTATTTAATTCTCTTTAACATCACCTTAGAAGATACTTAAAGATTCCTTTTAGTCTTGCTCAGGTATTTTTAGGGACCTTGGTGGTTGTTCTCCGCTTTGTTGTTAGGTGAGAGTTCAAAGATGAGCCGTGCTGGTGATGTTCCTTTTCTTCTGCATACGCTGTGCATCTCCAGCCCTGCAGTACGGTTTTGCCAGTTGGTATCTGCTCACCACAGCATGATGACAGGGCCCGCCAAAAGCATTAGGGCGAGAGTAACCTTTATCTGTAAACCAGCCAGCTGTCATTCACCAATTCTCTTTTCTCAGTTCTAGGTGTATTAATGTGTTGCAGTGACATCAACTGTGGTCAAAACACCAAGGAAAAAAAAACAGTGGAAAGAGAATAGCAGAACAGGCTCTGTAGATAATAAGCTCCTTTCTCCCTTGTTTTCATACAGGCTATTTACTCAAAGCACAGTGTCAGAGTGGATATACCTCAGCCAGGGCATCAAGGGAAAGGTTATGTTCCAATTACAGAGAGATAAAGAAGTTAAGGTTACAGTCTGCTTTCTGTGGTAGAGTCATCATTAGTCATGCATTATTGCACGACACCTTATATATTGGTTTTAATTTAATTAACAGATCATTGTGTTTTGTAATAATCTCATATCTAAGATATGTCTGTCCAAGATTAGAATAAATTTAGTAGAATGTTGTCCATGGTAGCAGCCTTTAACTCATCAAGGTAGCTATATTAGGTAAACAGGGTGAAGACTTTTTGGTTCTAGTGGTTTATTAGCACAGGCTGGATCTATGTGGTTTAAACATAATATGAAGCAAGATGAAGGGAAGAAAAAAAGAATATTTGATGATGGAATAATTTGACATAGCTCCCTTAAATCTCTGCCTTCAACTTAACGTCATGTTAGTTCAACATTAAAAAAATTAAAAAGGTTCAAAAAGTAGATTGCATTAGTTCACTGTTGTTGCTGAAACAAATGGACAAAAGTGGAATAGCAATCCAGCATTTTGACATCCAGTAGAGCTGAGATCTTATTTCTGGTTCATGGTGGGACAATACAAACAATCAGGCAAAACCTGGGAGCTTGGGCTGGCAGTTTCTACCCTATCCATGTGCTTCCGTAGCAACCAAAGGGAAAGATTAATCTTCGGCTCCTGTGACATTGACACCTATATACAAAAAATAATTTCGTTGGAGAATAGTTACTATTCACCCCTGTGGCCACTACATGAATATTTAGCATAAGATCAAAATACTATGACTGTGTTCTTGCCTCTGATTCAAAACACACTATCAGGAGTGATTTGCTGTTAATATCAGAGAGCCTCTAGGTGACAACTGCCTCTCGGCAATCAGCCTTCATAAAATGGCATTCAAATGCTGTCTGATTTGCAAATGCGTAATTCTCCAGAGCTTTCTATAGAATAACCAGAGATACTAAGTACCGTTTTGTCTTTCCAGAAGTGGCTTTGGGAGGTTCTGCGCTTGAAGTTAGTTTTATTTGTGTTTTGTAACTTACTGATATAATTCTTCAAAGCAATTTCCTTAGACCTTTTTCATTTTTAAGATCTATTTTTCATTTTTCATTTTAAGATCTATTCTGAAACATTTTAAGATCTATTCTGAAACAACTTCAGAAAAAAACCCTAAACAAACAGTCCAAAGTATTAAAGACTCTGTGGGGGTGAAAGAACAAGTCTGGTAAACGTACTTTGAATTACAGTAACACTTGCAAACTTGAGAGCTTTGAGCCAAGCATGATCTAATGTACATGTATACAATCAGTTTCTGATTCTTTTTTATCTAGAAAATTATGTAAATAAAAACCAAAACCACCAAAACCAAACCAAAGTACAGACTTCTCAGATATCTCTGTCCTTCAGCAGATACCAAAAGGTCAAAACTGTCATTCTGATATTTACGGGGTACCATTCAAAACTGTTAGCCGGATCTTGTGCCCGTTTTCCTGTCCCGTGTATTTTCTCTTAAAGGTTGGTACTTACTGGGAGAATTACGACTAATGGGATAACATTACATTGATGTCAGTGTCTTTGGTGGAGGGCAGCAAATCTTTTCTTCCAGTCCAAACTAATTATCTCTCTACTGCACACACAAACACTTGAAGTAGAATGTATCTTACAAGTTGCCTATCTATTTCGCTTCAGGTTTTGCAGAGCCAAGAGGGTGAGCGACAAACACATTTAAGCATTTAACCATTAAATGTTTAACCGTATTCCAGTGAGGATTGTGTTGTGGAATGGACTGTAGACATAATGGAAAATTGCAACATTCACTGTCAGTACAGAATGTCTCATACTTTACTTTCTTCTGTGCACTTCCCTATCTGCATAGCTTTGAATATAGCAAAACTATTAACTCCTGAGAGAAGAGTTTATAACATTGAACAGGAAGAAAAATATTTTACAAGCATGGCAATGATTTAAGTATTTTGCAGGCAATTTCCTTGCTTTTAAGCAAAACTGGTGGTAATACACGTTGCAGTTTCTCAAATGAGTGTGTGCTTTCAGGTTTATGCAGAAATTCATAAGTGCTTTGCTGAATGGGGGTCACTGGCCTGTGCTGAGTAGAGATGGACTTGGGCACATCATTAAATGTAAGCACACACTTATGTGCTTTGCTGATTTGCCTTAAATATAGTACATCGCTAAATATTACTTATTACTAAGGAAAGATTGCTGGGATAATGAACTGTAAATGGTGCCTTTCCCAAGGGCGTAACACCCTTTATAAGATCTTTTAATGCATCTATGTAAAGATATATAGCTTTTTGCTTATTATACTACACTTACCTTTGCCTCTGACTTGAATGGAACGAGTGCTATGCAGTATATTTACACAGATGTAAAATGAGCGAGAAAGGCTTGTCGAGAAGTACTGTAGGCTATTAAATGAACAAAAAATGACAGCTAAAGTTTTTGGTCTGTACAGACAGATGTATAAAAACAAAAAAATTAAGTTATTCTGTGTCACAAAGTATGATTTCTTCTTCCAAATGAAATATTAACTGACAGAATAATCCCACACTAACCATCAGTTTAGAAGAAGATCAAAGATATGTGGAAGAATATTTACAAAACCTTCAGTTCGGGTTGGTGGTCAA
This sequence comes from Sula dactylatra, assembly GCA_013389905.1. NCBI lineage: Eukaryota > Metazoa > Chordata > Aves > Suliformes > Sulidae > Sula > Sula dactylatra. Next base: position 3,404 of record WEKW01023370.1, on the reverse strand, counting down.
AGCCTTCCATTGAGTTCTCTTTTCATATTATTATTTTCTCATTTCTAAAAAGAAGGTTTCTAACCACCATAGGAGTGAGGTTCTTGAACTGCCTTTGATAGAAACAAAGGTAACAAAAAAAAAAAAAAAAAGCTAATTCTAAGGTAGAGCAATCTTCATCAGCTTATTAAACTGATTATAAAACTTGGCCTCAAGAGCAGAGACTGGCGACATGACAGAGATTTCCCTTGAAGTCTTGAGTACCTAAATGAGAGCTATTTTGAGATAAATCACCATTTCAAGTGTAAGAGAACTTCTCCATGTCCAGCTGTGACATGCAGTTGGCATTACTAGGCTGATGTTTCACCAATAGTATGAGCAAAGCTCGTTCACTGTTCCCCTGTCCTCCGTGCCTCCTGGCACCGTGAGCAGCAGAGATGTTCTCTGTTCTGTTCCTGCAGCTGCTTTATGATTTATCTGAAATTCAGAAATATCTTGTCCTTACAGGTTTCTGGATGCTGCCCCCTTCTCTCTCCTGCCTGTGCCTTCAGAGTGAAGCCACTCAGTAGTCCTTTTCTATCCCATTGTAGAAAGTCTCTTAACTATGGGTTTTCTTAGGAACAAAATTCCAAACGATTTAAATCAACTGAGACCAAACTATCTTTTAACCTGCTTTGCCAAATCAGCTCTTGAGCTTTACCATCCCCACTTGCTACTTCTTGACCCTTTTAAGAACATGAGCAGAGGAGAGGTTGCTCTCTGGTGCATCCTCCCCTAACACCCTCCAGCTAGCAGGAACCGTAGAGTCTGGGAGCACCGGTATCGGTCTTGCACCTGGATACCAGGACAGCCGAGCTGTGCATCCTTACCCTAAGATCATGCCTCACTCCACATTCTTATTTCTTAGTAAAAGTAATTCATGACTGAATTTAGTACTTCTCTTCAGAGTGCAATCTCCCATTGTTCTCAGAGTAGCTATTAAAATGGGAAAACTGGGTTTGTTTTACAGTTACTTTAGAATGCCATTATTTTTGTTATGAAATAATTTTACAACTAAATGTGTTAATATTTTAGCTCATCCTTGACCTCCTTTTGTAAGGAAAGGGAAAACAGAAGACGAGCTAAATATTCCTTTTACTTCTAAAAACCCCTCCATTATCTCTCTCCCTGCTTAGTTCTCTTGCTATCACAATATATGCATACATACATATAAATATAGAAAAAAAATATGAATAAATTGTACTATCCTGTGCATGCAGAATAGAAACAAACCCAAATTACTGTACTGTTTGCTGTATTGAACCTGCCATTTTGTTTTGAAATAGAGCAGAAGTTCCAACCACGGGTGTGCAAAGGCAGGATCTAGAGTCTCATACCTGATGAGAAAAGTATTAGCTTGCTGAATTTGTTTAACAACATTGTTCTTTACTAATACTTGCACTTGTTTAAGGTCACCTTGTTCTCATCAGAGCAAACATTCTTAGATACTTCTATTGTAAAACTGAAACCAAGATTTGGGCCTCCATTTTTGTCTCCTTTCTTTTCCTCAGTATGAAATATCTCTGTATTTACTTTTTCTGAGTATCAAGGCCCTTTGTGATATACAGATGGACAGATGACCTGTAAATAATGTAACCTACTGTTTTATTGAGAGGTTTTTTTTAAAAATTCTAAGTAATAATTCAATTATATGTAATGAATGTTTTAGTAATAACACATTATATTACTCACTGACTGTTGGAAATAAGATTATTTTCTGATTGTACCTAGCAAAATCGTTTTGCTATAATATCCTTTAGTTTTCAAAACAGAACTTGATTACTTCCTCTGGAGAAAATAAAAAGAGGAAGAAGGATAATCTTTCTTGATTTTTTTGATTAGAAAAGCCTACCCATTTTCATTTATATTCATGTACATCTAGCTCCACCTTAGGCAGAATAGCTTAAAGTAGTCCTCCATATGTACATTAGGATATTTTTCAATACTATACTTGTTTTTAAATGTGCTTTGAATTTCGTGTTACGTGTCGAACTACATACATGAAATCTCAAAGAAGTATACCATTACAGCAATTTGTGAATGATGACTAGAAGATTCCTGTGGTCATGTGAAGTATGATCAGCTCTAATAATATTCTCAGCAGTACTTGGATTGTAAGTGAAGCCAGTATAGTGCTAGCAGTAGTACGGTGGGATGCTTAGCGGTATGCAAGTCAAAATTATGTGCTGATAAATTTTACTAGCGAAAAAAATACAGAACTCAAATTTCAGTGAAATATGAACTTAAAGAGTCAGATAATAAATATACATGTCAGTATAGACAAGCTTTATTTATATTCTGGATCTGCAAGTGATTTCTAACAGAAAATTAACCTTTTTTTTTAGCTAGATTTGAACGGAAAAATGAGAGGATGCTGGCTTGCAATAGAGCACGTTAGAGGTTGGACCCCTGTCACCTCTGTGTTATGCCTACAATTACACGTACCTATTGCAACAACTTCTCTTATTTTTCAGCAATTCCCGAATAAACAGCAATTACCTTCAGTGCGAGGGGCGTACAGGGAAAGAAAGAACATTTTATACTTGTGTATTTTATGGATTTGTGCTTTTATTTCGCTTGACAGAAAGAAGCACGGAGGATAAAACAGGCAGCATTAGGTTTTGATTTGGTTTTTTTCTTTTTAAATGTCCTGAGACACTAACATTGTTCAGGCTGCGAGATTCAGAATTTGAACACTTTTATTTCAAGTGTCGTTGCTTATCATTATGATAAAAAGACATTGCTACTGAGAGAAAGAAGATAGCTGTCTGTGTATATTTTCAGACCCTCTTTCCAGTGGTTATTTTCAAACACAAGATCCTGTTGAATGTGAAGTTCACGGAGGTTGATTGATGCTGTAATTGATTTAAAGCTGATTTCTCTTAGAACTGTCATTGGAAGACTGGAGGTGATAACACAGCTTTCATGATGAGCACTGCATATGGCTTACTGATAAGGACATTGGAGAGAAAATACTATATTTAAAAATTTTCAGGATGGAAGGAAGAGAAGAGGGGAGGAAGGAGAAAGCTCTGACAGTGTTAATGTTTCTCCTGGATCCAACCCAGCACAGAGTCCTGCATCAGGGTCAGAAGGATTCAAAATTGAAGAACTGGAACCCAGATCAAAGCAAAGCAAAAGAATTTTTCAAAACAGTAGCACTTATTTAAAAAAAAATGCATATAAAAAAAAAAAAAAAAACCCCAACAAAAAAACTCCCAATAAAACCAAACATAGTGGTAAATTATTACAAGACTTGGATATTCCTCAAAATACTGTGACAGATTCCTCTGTTACTGTCTAATTTACCTTCTGCAGTCAGTTTAGCCCAGATGACTTGAAACTCAGACGTATAGATCTATATATACTTGTATGTAATTTTGCAT
>WEKW01023361.1:47935-74587 GCA_013389905.1 Sula dactylatra | reverse complement strand
GAAGCACTGAAGTGACAACAGGTCAACAGTACTTCATTAGTCTGTGCATCCAACATGAGTTTAGCAACTAAATCCATTTTAGCTCACATAAGTTTATACTGTACAATATTCTAAAACTAAAAAGAGAACATTATTGGTGCTTGCTTGTTGACAACATGGAATTAGTTAAACCTGAGTAGGAGTTTAATGACAAGCTCAAAAGTCCAGAGTTTGGATGACTTTTTATCCAGGCAAATCAATGTAACAGCAAGATATTCCTTTTAAAAACACGTGAAAGGGATACTTAGTGTGACATCACTGCACACTGAGAGAGGCAAGAACAGCACAAGTTATGGCAATATTCTCTACCTTCATGTCCCTTTTTTGCTTACAAAAAGCCACTGGCTTACTTCTGCCAGATACACCAGCAGGTGCTGAAAATGCATAAGAAATCCTCAAAACAAGAAGATACTCAAGATTTTTAAATTTCCACTACTGTCACTTAAATTGACATGGCTATAGCCAATATGTCTGATCTGCTGTTGACTACAGCTGTGGCAGAACTGGCACTAAGAAAATAAACAGGCATCTTAACTGTATCACAGTGCTTTGTGGAAAACTTGTGTCATTATTACTGTCCAGAAAATTTACTGCCGTTGGTTAGGACTGACTGAGAACAATCCACATAAACAACTCCTTGAATCAGATTTGATTTTATTCATCAGATACTGTACACTGTCTTTCAGGGCAATTTTAAGCCTCAGTGAAGCCATGTGTTCTGTGACTTTAGGACCACTTCTTTCTGCCACCCTACTTTTAATAAAAAACCTAATTTCCGTAGGCTCCTTGACATGTTTTTGTGGGAATGCCTTTGACATCTCTTCTTAAGTTGAACTGTAGATATATTTTATTCATGCTGGCTTCTTCCTACAAACACATTTTAAAAGCAACTGGGCTCTTTCCTCACCTTTTAGTGCAGTTTCCTAGCACCTGCCATTTTTACAGTGTTGTACAAGGATTGTCTTTGCTCATTTGTGTTTGTACACCACAGACTAAGATCACCTTACAGTCAGAAATAAGAAATAAGCATGATTATCCTAGGCTTATCGGATACTCTTTAAGTAAACAAAAACATGCATGAAATAATTGACCCATTTTTCTTCGAGTGTATTGGGGCACACCAGGAGTAGCTCCACAGAGATTTGTGAATTTATGTTAATGTAAAAGGCTAATGAAGATGGATGTAGTGCAAGCTTGGATTTTGAAGCTATTCCACAATGGTTAACAGTAAAGAAGACAATCTCTGAGGTCCCCTTTGGATGCTTCTCTGAAGCCAGTATATTTAGTGGATATCAGTAAAAGAAAACAACTTTTTATGAGACACAAACCTAACAATGGTGCTTTCCGGTGAGTGTAGCCTGAGACTGTATGTCATATAAAATATCGTATCTTCTATACAATCTATCTATAAAACAGCAAGAATGTTTGGCTATAGAGAACCTAAACAACTTGATCAGCCACAACATATTTTTTATTTTAAAAAGTAGGTGTAGGAGATCTGCTAAAAGATTAAGAGCATAATGTACAGTAATTTGAGTGTTCACATCCATAATACTAAAATATGGAAATTGACTATTTAGCAATGGTACTTCTCTGCCAATATTACATCTACCATTCATGATATGCCATCAATACAAAATTCTATTAATAGCCTTCTATATTATATATGTCCTCCTTACCACTGAACAAAAGAGAAAGAGAGACAGCCATAAATCGTAAGTAAAATAATATCCTTGCCCAAAGCTTGGACTAATAACAATAATAACAACAACAACAACAACGAAACATTAGGTCCCTTGTAATGAAATATTAATTTATTCTACCTAGTATATGAACTTTTACCCTCAGCTGATATCAATAAAATGTGACACTGAAATGCAGTTAACGCGACACATTTTGCCCAGATTTTAAAGGAACTCTCTTTAGTACTCCTGCGTAAATTCCTGTGGATATAATGTTAAAGAGAGTTAATGTATGACTTATGAGATAGATCATACAGTTTCATTAGAAATCCTTTCACTCTTATTTTTAGACTTCCTGCTTCTTGCTTTAGTCATTCCAAAAGATAGGTTGCTAAATGTATCTCTGTTTTTTTTTTCCCCTAACATCATCATCATTCAAATTCAACCATGCAGTAGATTTTTAATCTATGATAAAATACTATCCAGGTAGAGAATATTGAGAGTCAAGAAAAGAATCTGAGTGTCAATTTGCAGACCTAGATGAGCCTGAGATTCTTAGAACAAGAATACAAAAAAAGTACCTTTGTCCTTCACATTGATGGGTGAAGAACTAAGTCTTCCAATACAACGTGTGATGATCTGCATCAAAGAAAATGGGTACAGAAAGCTGATGACTGTTTTTAATCTCCTCAGTTTAATACTACAGCACCTAACATTTCCAAGACTGGAATAGAGAAAAAAAAATCATTCTTCATATTTAATTTTTAAAACTCATGTGAAAGAGGTAAAGAACTCATATAGCTAGAGAATTGAGTTTTCTCCACTTCATTTCTATTCAGGATTACATCGTATCTTCCAACATGGCGGTGTTTTAGTCCTATTAAATAAAAGTGCCTTTAACTGCACTTGGTATAATTACCTTGTATTTCATAAAAGGATGCATGTTTTATACAAATAGTGTCAACCATGGTAGAAACAGAAATTCTTCCTCATTTTAACAGTAGTCTCAGCTCTGATTGGTAGGGAGCACTGGCAGTGGAACAACTGTATTTATCATGGCATGCCAGAAGTTGTAATGATACGCATGGAAAGCAAAGATTATAAACAGAAATCTGGAAGCGTTCACCGAAGTTCAACACTCTATCTGTATCCGCAGCAGTCACCAGTCCTTCAGAAGGAAGAAGAAACAAGCGCACAAACAATACCCTCCCCCCTATTTCTCCTGCTTTGTTTTACCAAAGTGACATTATGCGTTGAGGAGAAGAAAAAAAAAAAAAAAGCAAAAGGTTTCCAGGTGATCAGCCAAACCTAAGGCATAAGATTAATGCAGTATGGATACTGGATGTCAACATGTTGGATGTTCAAGGATTCAAATCACAGGATTTTCTGTGCCACCTTTTTTGTCTCAAGAAAATCCTACCTTGCTCATTCAAACATTCTCCTCTTTCACTAAACAGTATGTTTCTTTGATTCCTTCTCATCCCTCCACACTGAGACAACATTTGTAATTTTACATGATTATAACCAAAGATATGATGTCCCAAAGAAGAAGGGCATGATTTAGGGCAGGGCCCCTTTCACAGAGAGAACCACGACACAATGCTGGGAACCTGCAGCTTAAGGAGAGATTGAAAGACTACAGAAAGGTGCAGAAATAGACAGTTTGGCTTCACAGGGGTCAGAAAAGAATATTTCCAGAGGCCAGAGTGCACTGAGCACAGTTGGCTGCAACTCAAGAAGCCACTGGGCTAGCTGACCCCAAGTTAGAAAGCATGGACACAGTGGGCAAGGAAAAAGTTAACAAAAACCCTTTGTATTTCTCTTCTGACCTGGTCACTTTGAGATTTTGCTATATAGAATGTAAATATTCCCATTAAATTCTAATTCTTTCTTCTTTTGTATTGTTTGAAAGACTTTTGGTCGATTCTGGAAAGCGCATGCTAAGTAAGTCTAGGCTGTTTTACTCAAAGCACAGGGGTCTCGACCACATGACAAGTGCCACCATTTCTAATCTTTTACTTGTTTTCCCTCTCAGACATTTTCCACATGGAATCCTACTTGTTCCCTCTAACAAAAATGAAACAAATATTGGTTTTACCTCTCAATGGGTTGATTTCGAGATCTGTAAAAAGATAATGGGGAGCAATAAGTCATTAGAGTCCTGAATGCTACTGGTATTGGTCCTGAAAATCCTTGTTACAATTCCTCTACAAGAGCAACTAATCTTTCATGAAATGTTTACTGCTTTTCAAAAATGATTACAGTGGCATAGCAAGTAGTTTACACGTGGGCCATCTGCTTTAGTGCATTGTTTGATGGCATGTTGGCATCCTATTATGGAAAATACAAAGTAAGGTAAAATAAAGTTCCCCAAGATTTGATAATTTATTTTGTACAAAAATATCAGCAAGGAAGATATGAAGCAGATTGTTCTTCTTTAGAAGGACATCACATGAGAGAGCAGAGGAACAGGACTTGTGCCGAAAATCAATGCAGTAAATTTCTCACTGTTAGAAGACATTAGGAAAGGAGAGTGCAAGTGATCATGTTTAACAGAATTTCCATTTTAACTGCAAAAAACCTTAATAAGTGCCTGAAACAGCAACCTGAAGTAAACCTCTGGCCACATCTGACACACAGTGTGTGGTCATTTCAGCCTGAAACAGGACTAAGAAAGCTTTTTATATTCTTTTTCTTATGTTAAAACAAAACAAAACAACAAGAAAAAAGGCAGTCTGAGGTGGTTATGCAGAAGTAATTGACATGAAAACCTCTGCATAATTTCTATTCTATAATAAATAAAATCATCTTCATTTTCCCTCAGAAGCTTGGATTTCAATGTTTCTGATACCCTAAGGGACTTGTTTATTGTAACGATTTCCCGTAAGTCATGTATAAAGGTGTTTTGTGTTTTTTTTTTTTTCTTTTTAAATCGAGGAATGTCAACTGTTCTGCTGAAATGAATCCTCAAAACAGAGCCAATCCATCCCCCACCAATTAAGAAACAAATCAAGAAAGTACAGAGTGGTTATGTGAATACAGAGCAAGAGAAAAAAAGTGTAATCCTGCCTTTGCAGATTTTCCTCTCGAAGCCCTAGGATGAGAGAGATAGTTCCCCAGCCATCATTCTATGGACAGGCGGTTGCCCTGGCATGGCAGGTCTTTCTGCAAGAAACCAGACAGTTTTTGAAGGACATGTTCAACCATACGATTGTAGAGTATTGCACAATAGTGTGTATGCAGAGAGATAGCACCTATCAGGATATACCTTGCTATTATATGCACACTGTATGTGGAAAATATGAGAAAGTACTCAGCAGAATGTAAACAAAATGTACTGAACTGATACAGGGCAGAGAATTCAAGGTTAAAGGAAGATTTTGATCCAAGTATATAAGCAGCATTTAACTAATGAGAGCTGGATGCTGGAGGAGGATCCATAAAAGGATTAAAAGCAGCTGGCAAATGATACCTGGGGACCCTTTCTGACAGTAGGAGGGTGATGCCTGCACACAGGAGGGAAGCAGCCCTGAGTCCCGCAGGGGAACCTGCAGGACTGCCCTGAAGGTTTTGGTCTGAAAAACATGGTATGGGAGGGGTAGGGAAGCACAGACTAATGGTACCAGTTTGCAAATAGCAAGTGTCACAACCTCTCAAGTCTCTGAGGGGAAGAACAAGTGGAAAACAACATTGCCATGGAGAAAAATGAATATTTAGGAGTCCGGTAGTCTGAAGGGATAGTCACCTTTCACAGGACGGTGTTTACATTTCCAGACATTTCTGTGCCTGTTGCTGTGCTGTATATCTCAGACTTTTTCTCTTCAAAGAGAAAATTTCAGGAGTATTTATACAGTCTAGTTTTCGTTCAGTTCTTAAAATATTAACTACTAACTCATGAACAGCAAATTGGGAAAACTCAACACTCCCAGAATAAAATGTATTTCCATTGTGAAATAAAAAAGTATTTAAATTATTAAAGAGGTATAATCCTCAAGTTACTATGTCATTTCAAGCCCTATTTCTATCTTGCCTGTGTTGTCACAAGGGGAATCCTCACCATCAGCCTGAGAAATCTAACTGTGGTAGGTTGACCTTGGCTGGCTGTCAGATGCCCACCAAGCTGCTTTCTCACTCACCTTCCTCAACAAGACAGGGAGAGAAAACAAGGTGGAAAAGCTCAAGGTTCACGGGACATTTACCAATAACTGTCACAGACAAAACAGACTCAGCATGGGGAAAATTAATTTCATCTATTGCCAAGTAAAAGAGAGTTGGATGGTGAGAAAAAAAGACAAAAACTAAAACACCCTCCTCCCCATGCCCCCTTTCTTCTGCAGGTCCAGCTTCACTCCTCCTTCCCCACTCCTCCGCCTCCTCCCCCCTGAGGGGCGCAGGGGGCTGGGGAATGGGGGCCTGCGGGCAGCCCCTGCCAGCCCCTCTCTGCCGCCCCTTCCCCTCGCCCTTCCCCCTGCTCCAGCCTGGGGCCTTCCCAGGGGCTGCAGGGAAACCCCCGCCCCGCCGGGGTCCCTCCCGGGGCCGCCGGGGAGTCTCTGCCGGGGCGCCTGGAGCACCTCCTCCCCTCCCGCCGCTCTCCTCCCCTCGGGGCTCGCGGGGCTGTTTCTCACCCCCGCCCTTTCCCTCGGCCCCGGCTGCCGGGCGCCATTTCGCCCGCCCTTTCCTTCCCTCCCTGCCTGCCTCCCTCCCTGCCCGCCCCCCGCGGCTGTGCCCGCCCGTGGCTGAGGGGCTCAGCCGTGCCCTGCGGTGGGGCCCTTGGAGCCGGCGGGAACCGGCTGTGTCCGGCGCGGGGCAGCCCCGGCCGCTCCTCACAGGGGCCGCCCCGGCTGCGCCCATCGGCTGCGGCTGCGGCCGGCACCGGAGCACCCGCAGCTGGTACAGATATAAAAGCAAGAAATAAGGACACTTTTATTATTCTGCTTTGCAGGAGGCAGGTATTTTGGGAGATAGGTAGAGGAAGACTCTGGTATCCAGATTCTCAGAAGAAGCAACATCTTAGACCTACTGATAAACTCTGTAAACAAATTTGCTGCATTCAGAATTACATATATGTAATAATTTCTTCTTTCTTTTATAGGTAATAATTTTTATTATTTATTACTATTATTTCATTACATTACAGTATTTTTTACTGTAAAATAACAAAGGCAATGAAGAGACCACAAGAATGAGGAAATCAATAAAACAGACTCATCATAAAATCTGTAAATAAAACAATGTTGTGGGGAAAATAATCCCTGCTTGAAAAAGAAACTCATAAAGCCGTCAACAAAAACAATAGATATATTAGGAACAACAATAGTACCGCCTGCAATCAGTGTGTAAATGCAATTTCTGTGCCCAATTTTTGAGCAGAACTCTTATGAACCCACATCATTAGGCACAGCATGCATAAAGCTGACCACTTCCATTACAGGGGCATTATAAAATGACAGCAGGGTACATGGCAGGATCCACATTTGTCTCTTAAATCCTGAGACTTACGTGTATAAATTCAAACTGAAATTTCAAGTCAGACTCTGATATTTAAACACCATTAGTGGCAGTCACCTCAAAAGTAATTTTACCATCTTGCAAGCCTTGTGATTCTAATACAGGAATATAGTTTTGGGTTTTCTTCTGCTTTTTTTTCCTTCTTTTCCCTGATGGTTTCTCATTCTCAGCATTCAGTGCACACAGAGGTCAAACTTTGCTCTATAGACATAAGGCCTAAAGGCTTTCATTAAGAATTAAAAGAAAAACAAAGTAAAAAAAGGTGAAGATTATTCCACATCACAGTACTCGGAAATTTAAGATAAACTTATAACATCAGGAAGCCTCTAGAAAAATTGTGAGACCTGAACCCACTGGAAGCTTAGTAGTTTTGAATGGACTCAAATAATACGCTTACTAAAGGCGGAAAAGAAAAACAACAGACTCTGAATTTCCTTCTAAGCAGGTATTTCCTCTCTCAGTTTTAGCATAAGATCTAAAACTCCATGTCATATCAGCGATACCCACGGCTCCTTCTATTTTCACAAAGCTTTTCGCTCAGGCTTCAGCTGGTATTAAACATGAGTCACACAAAATTATTTTTTATCTGCCTGGCAGTGGCAAGAGACCATTCAACCTAAGATGTCCAGAGCAGAAATTACAGAACAGAAAACAAATAGAGGTGTTAGAATATTGTGTTTTCCATGGGAACTAAAGGAAGCCTGCCTAAAACTGAAGGTTACCTGCACATTTCTGTAAACTCACTTCACTCAAACAATTTAATCACCTGATGAGTATTTGCCAGGCAGGCCAAGAAGACACATTTGATATACCTTTCCTGATGTCTTTGACAGTATAATCTCATTTTCCTTTATGCTAAGACAGTCTGTTGCTCTCTGGGATAGTAGGGTCTCCTTCAGTTCTGCATTCATTCCACTCTGGTTTCTGATGTATTTGCAATTTTACTGTTGTACAAATGTTATCTTGAAATTCTCTCAAGCAGAAAGTGCACACGTGAAGCCTGTAACAATACCGTGGTACTGTAACCTTACTATTCCCATACCCATACCTATGTAGTTCCATCAACCAAAGTAAAGGAATGTAAAGCAACGAAACCACAAGAAGAATTTGTTCATTAAAAATCCTATGTTAAATTCTTATTGAAAGAGAGTTCAAGAAAAAGAGGAATATAAGCTTCTGCTTTCAAAGAAAAGAAAAACAGCTGTATGTTTCTTATTCCAAAGGGTTCTATTAAATGAAAGCTACAAATTTTGACTGAGGAATAAGAAAGATAGTTCATTGCTGTGTTCTCAATAATTGTATTAATTATAGCAGAGCTTAAATGTTCTAGAAACATTGGACTGGTGACTTAATATGTATAAAATATAATTCACAGGCACAGTTTATACAAATAGCATAGCTATAAATATAAATAACACTTCATACAAAATACTAGAAATATTTTCTTTTGTGGAGAGTTATCTAGACACCTGGTCAACAAATACTTTTAGAGAACATATATAGGAAACAAATTTGACCCTCTAGTGTAATATTCATACCCTTTTCTAAGAGGTTCCATATTATGCCTGGTTTTCAGCTAAAGCAGAGCACAATATTTAACATAAATATATAAAAATACTGAAGAAATACTTCGGGGGATAATGGGAGAAACAGGTGTGTTTTGGAGAGCATCTTCATTGCCAGCTGTCACAGGCCAATTAATGTGTATGTTAATTAATGTTCTTGTACCCATTAGGTCACAGCTGTTCAACAGATACTCAACTTCCATGCTCCTGAGGTGAAAAGGTAACTTGAGTGTGGGTGGACAGTTTTCCTGAATTTTTATTGCAGCTGCTTTGGTATTATTGCATGGGGTTACCTGAGTTTTTGACTGACATATGATCATAAGTGATTGACTACAAATTCTAGAGACTAGTCTTTCTCCCCCTCCCTGCTATAATTTATAGAAAAAAAAAAGTCATAATGGGAGGATAGTGAGCAGAAATTTCAAATCACAATGTTTTGCGTTGGATAACAAGAAGATTTAGGCAGTGAAATCAATAGACTACAATAAAATACAAATTCTGTATCTATGATTATTTCTATTTGTAGCCCTAAACCTCTAAACTCTGATAATTGGTAACTTTAGCTGGTATGTCACAAGAACTTAACAGAACAGATCTGCATGTTCAAGCTGTCAAAGCTTCAGAATTTTGGTGTAGTACAAGAAAGTGGGGAGGGTCGTATTGCAATCAGAGCTAGAAAAGTTCTCACTTTTTAAGAGACAGTGCCTCTACTGAATATAAAACCCCATACAGTCAATGTGGTAGCCTGTGAATGTATGCAGGACACATTCGCTGGGTTGTCTGGCTTGGAGATGGAGCTCTGCCATGACCCTGTGTTTCCTCATGTCCTCTTACTGACAATAAGAGGCTAAATACTCTCTGTAACATTGTCCTGGCAGCTCTGCTCTTCGGACACACAGGATGGCCACATAATCAGGGCACACTTCTAGGTGTAGGTAGGATCTTAGTTACAGCTGTGCCAGTCTTAAAAATCATGCATACAGTTCAAAGTGTCCATTTCACTTCCATCAGGTGGTTAGAATTGTAGATCACCTACACTGGACTGTGACCTAAAATATTTCTTAAATCTATAGTGGTTTTGGGTATTGGCTATTTTTACTGTGATTAGTCCTATAATATGAGTAAAGGATCAAGGCCCTACTGCACTAGGCAATATGAAGAATTGAAAAAAATATTTCTTTGATTTCTCTATTTCCCTAATAAAATTTTTTTATTAACAATGTCTATACTATGTGATCAAAATTTATGTTGCAGCACCCTAAGAGAAAAGAGTTTTAAAATATTTAGAATACTTTAACTCATTCAGAAAGTAAAAACATAAAATCAGAGCTACCCTCATGAATAATGAGTAAACTCACCTGCCTGTGTATAACAAACAGGCAAACTCTGTTTGACTACATATGTTCCTGAATTACATCACTGATTAAAACAATTACAGAAGCATAGACAAATTTGTGCTGTCTCATCCTGGGATTACACACATTCCTTTTGCAGCAATTTTCCTCCTATCATAGTAGCCACTAGAAACTAAGGTATATGGACCTGTGTTACCTCTAACACTACATTACACTTTATTATCACCTGTAACACTGATCTGTGCTTGTCCAACAATTAAAATCTTCCTTTTAACCCAGAAATTTGCAATGCATGTTCCTCTTGAGGCACTGCCATGCTGCATAGGTTATTACTTCTTGTTCTAGTATAAAGAAATCTAAATTTCATTCATTTTTCCACTTTTTTTTAAGAACAGGACTGAACGATGCTAAAGAATCAAGAAGTTACAGTTCATATTTGTAAACATTTGTATTATGACCATGCACTTTTCATGAGCTCAACCAGGTGGCTGTTTTCCACAATACCTGAATTTCTGCAAAGTAAAAGATTGTGGTTTGGAGAGGCATGGCAGTATGTCACTTTGCTGCTCTGTGGGGGCAAGGAAGAGTAGCTCTTCTACCTGTCAGCTTGCCTTTAAAGTAAAATCCCTCTGGGAAAGAGGTTAGCAGAGGACATCCCCTAGTGCCACAGGAGGTGTGCACTTAATTCTGTGGCAGGCATTCATCTGCTGAGAATAGGAACAAGGGGGCAGTGAAAAAACCAAGGTCTAGCAAACTTGCACCTCCCTTGGGCAGGCATGTCAGAGAGCTTTTCAGTTCCCTTGGATCCTTTTCATATAGGATGCCCCATGTTTGTATTTGAGTTTATTTCCTAGGATCCAAATCAAACAGTTACTTTTATCTACCCCTGCCTCGTAAAGTTTACTACCATTAGTATCACCATATGTAGCAATCCACATTACTACCAATCATGTAAACTACCTGATAACTCCAAAAAAATGATTGGGGTGCTACAATAAAACAAGAACTTTTCCAAAGTTAGAAAATAATTACAATAGGTCTTTAGTTACTCACTAAAGGGTCCACATGTTTTTAAAATTACCTTCATATATCAGGGCTACTGTAGCATTTATTTCAGCCAACTTAAACATCCTGAAATTTCTGAAAAAAACTTTCTATTTTTAGTGTTTTAATATGGTTTTATTCTCAGAGTAAAGAAAATATTATGGACAAAATTACCACAGTAATTAGGTATAAAGCTATCTAAGTCCTTTAGGAGTCTGAATTTCCATTGACTTTGGGGAAGGGACGTAGATACTTTCAAAAACACTGACCAAAATTATTTTTCCAAAGTCACATAGGATGTCAGTCACAGAACTAGAGTCTCTGGAGTGTGGGCACAGTCCCTGAACAACAAGACCATCACTACTGGAACAATCATAACTGCAGATTACATTTCAATTAATTGCAGAAAAAGATTTTGCAAAGGAACTGAATTGTAGTGAAGTCTACAACATTTTTCTCCTACAAACAATCAGTTGAGGAAAATGTCACATGTTTGTGTAGAACTAAAGAGAATCTTCCCTTTGAACAGAGCACACTATCATTACCAGCTATGTACTTTGGCCAAAACTCTTGAAGGATTTCAATAAAGTAACTAACTAATTAACTAGAGTATATTCTATACCATATCAGGAGGCTACTGTTTTTTTCAGGTGTACTAAAGCATTGAAACACCCATGCTAAGGCAAACATTCTACCTTTCTATAATATTTTACAATGTTCTTATCTCCTCAGATGGGTTTCTACAGAGCAATCTGGATTATGGATACAGAGTTAATATTGGATTAAGCAAGCATGGTGCAATACTTGGAAGGATAAGTAAAAGAACAAAAAAATGTAATGGGTAAATTAACTTATTGTGTACAGGAGAAAGACAGCAATAACTATGAGTTATCTACACATATAGACTTTTCTGTAGGTTTAGGAGAAGGCACACTGAAGCATGAGAAGATTTGCACAAATAAGTCCAGTCTACAAGAAATTAAGAAATCAAGGAAAAGCTTTTAAATTGTGTCTAGTGTTCCCTACAATGCTATTAAAATGTATCTATCTCCTAACTTGTGGCTTTCTAAATTCGTTCTGACTGTTGTCTCTAAAAGTATGCAGAGGAAACAATTCCCTTGTTTTCTGTAGTATGACTCACGTAAAGAAAAAATTCCTGAAACACAGATGTGTTCAAATCAGACTTCTTCTGCAGGCTTGAGTACTTCCATGGTTGCAGTGACAGGACTGATGGCTTCTACGCTTGATCTTCTGCCTTTTTAAAAGCATCCTCGCTGCTTTTGATGAACACCATTCTCAGTTTGTCAACAAAATCCACCCAGCTATTTCCCAGCTAAATGAAATCATAATTGCTCTGTGAAGATTTTCGAGCAAGAACTGCCAGCATGTTTTGTACCGGTTCCATCAAATATACCCCTAGAGAAAGCTCTCTGTTTCTCTCTTTCTCTTTTGCCGTATAGTCCATTTCCCAAAGACCTCTGATCTTCCAGTATACATAGTCTCTTCTTTTCCATACAAATCTGCCTTTTAAGTCCACAGAGAGAGAGTACTGGCATCATCATAAACCAGCCAGAACAATTATTAAAGTACCACTGCTCAGATTGGGCCTTCTCTATTTACTGCCTGGGATAATTATTAACATTGTAAAGTATCTAGCTACCTCTATATACTAGTGTAGTAAGAGATTTGTGCAGCCCCTACTGTCCAAATAAGTCAGTGTCTTGATCTACCTTGAGGTCAATAAGTTAAGCAAAATCCTCTTTTCCTTTTGTTCAGACTTGTGTTGTTTCATGCCAAAAAATTGAATGTGGTTAGTATTCCACAAAAATAAAATGTTTCCATGTATGTCCTTCCTACTCCCCCAAGGAAGAACTGGTAAAACCTTCTTCAAATTAGGTTCACCTCTCCTATAAACTACGGCTTAAGTAGCTTTTTTGTTTCTTTAAAGGTTCTCGAATGATGTTTTGCCATTAGCATCTTTAATGATGTAAAAACCTAACTGCACCCTAATTAAATGTAGCTACTTCATGATATACTCTTTATTATTGTAGCAATTTAAAACTAACTTTGCTTTAAAATTTCTATTAATAATATTACTAACAGTAAACTTGTACCATTATTTGAATTCTTCTGGGCAGAAAACAAAAAGAAAGCTGAAAAGAAGGGAAAGAAAAAAAAGAGAAATGGGGCAAGCGGAGGGGATGGAAACATAAAGAACCCCCAGCTACTCTCTTTAAAACCTTTTATCATTAGTCGCCAGCATGTTGTCTCAATGCCAGTGACACTTGTCATGAATCAGTAAGTAGAAGGTGTACAAACCAAATAAATCTGTTAGATAAATACGGAGCAATGAAAATTGCAATGGGCAAGCACTGAGAAGTGGAAAGTACAGCCATGGATTTTGTTTATAATCATTTCCTGGAGACATCCAACATGCACTGGAACATTATCTTTCTAAGCAGTCCTCCAGACTGTAGCTCCTGAAAAAAAGGAAGTATTTCCCAGCCCTCAAGAAATAAAAGCTGTAGTAATGAAATTACTCTGTGTGCCATGTTCTACTATCTTAAATACCATGGGAGTAACCACTGTAACTTTTGAGGGCAAAACTGATAACTTCATAGCTACACATAAAATATTGTCAACAAATACAAGAATGATTCATCACGCAAGAAAGAGGTTTATAAGCAGACCTTTCTTACTTTGAAGACTAGACAAACATCTGTGGTAATGTGCATTAACCATAACATTGTTTAGTTTTCAAGGTGGGTTTTTTTAAATACACATGCACTCACACAGAGTTACTTGGCTGGCTCAGAGAGCCTTTCAAAGTAATAATGTTTTGGCAAGTTTCTTGACTGATGTGTCTTCAAAATTCTCCAGAGCAGAAGGTAGTGTTGTCTTAAAGGCAAAATATGCTTCAGTGGGATTTCACCTGCCCAAAGAAATGCGTGTGTGATTCTCTGTTTCATCTGGACACACAGTAAAGTTTAGTAATATAGATGTTCAGCTGGGGGTTCACTGGGTAAATGTTAAAGCAGGGAACTGTAAAATGCCCTTAGACCTAACAACAAATATCAGTGCTGTTTGATGGCAGAATTGGCCCTGATGAACTTTACTGGTGATGTACTTTACAGTCTAGACAAGTGTCTCAAACTTTTGAAGGCTGAGCCCAACCTCCGGAGGGGAGTTACATCAATCATGTCATCGTTCTATCTCTGTAAAGACCTATCCCTCTGCATTTATCCCTTCTGCATTCATCCTTCCTCAACACCACTGTTATTCCAGCCAAAGCTTGTACAGGATACATCCTTCTTTCATACTTCAATGAATTGGTGAATATTAATAGTGACATTTAAGTATTACCCATCACATCCAAATTAATGCCTGTTACCTAAGCAGGGAGGTTCACGTAGCAGCCCCCCATACAATGAAATTAGATACTATGATGCTTTCTGGCCTTAAAAAATCAGTATTGTCAGACTTATTAGTTCATTTATTTATATTATATCCACATTCCAGTGTCTGGTTTTGTTTAGGGAAACAGAAGACTAATTAAGAGCTGAAACAAGATATTTGTAAACTCATAATTTTCATATGAACATTTTTAAAGGATTTGTGCTATATTGAGAAGTCACGCTATGGCAGTGAGCAAGGCAAATCAGCAGTTTTGAACTGTAGTGCTTTGCAAAACTACCAGGGATGGCTTGTAGGGGCAAGTGGATTAAAAACTCCTTTGGCAGAACACCAGGTCCCCCAAATTGGCATAAATGCATGACCTTCACTGGCTGCTTCTGGCCTCAGAGTCTTAAGGACTCCTAACTCCTGTTGATTTTTCATGTTTGTTCCTGCTAGTAGGTTTTTGTGATGTTTATTAAACAAATAATTTTGTTTATTCTTTTTTTTCCAATCTGCCTTCAGTCTTAAAAATGGAAAAAGAATGCTCTATCAGCCTTGTTTTTATTATGGAACCAACACCAAAAGCATTTATTAAGTTTTTGCCCAGCTTGCATTCTTGCTCAACTCACATAAACTGCAGTAAATAAGCTCTGAAAATGGATAAACATGTATTTTAGAATTTTACTTCCAATATAGGATTATTTTCCTGAATTTACTTCAAACTTATGTGGGTAAACTGTTAAATAATTTTACTAAATGTGAAAAATTCCTTATCCTTTTAAGAAAGTGGTAAAATACTAAGTCCAGACATTGAGACATTGCTCTGAAACAGTCATGTTTACATAATTGTACAAAAAGTTTGTCTTGACAGCTCTGAAAAAAATTATCATCAACGAGTTCCTTGGTGATACTTTGCCTTGGAATTTTATGGTTTGTAAAATATTGCTTTATATAATCACCTATCATTATTTATTATCTTGTAAAAGATAAGTCTTCTGTGGAAAATTACTTCTTGCTCAAAACACATGTATTCCTTTTGTGCATATGGAGTTATGTGCATTTTTTTTAAGTAAATGTATTTTATTTCTCATTACTGCACACCGAACACAATTCACTTTCAACCTAAGGTTATATTTTATATGGTGGATGATAGAAATTGTTTGCTAAATTCATCAGTCCTATCACATGTATTCAGAAACAGTACAGTACAAGATGACAGTTTTAAACACACATGATTAAGAGCAAAGCTGGATTCACAGCTAACACTGTAATGTGATGGTGTATAAAATGAAAGAAACTATAACCAGCTGAAAAATAATTTTCCATTTTAAACCAATCTTAACTTCCAAGAATGTTCTAAGCTAGGTCCATCAAAACTTTCCAGTATTGGCCTGTAATTACTTTTACTTTTTTTTTCTTTTATATTGCCCCTTCAAACTAAAAAAACAAACTAAAAAAAAAAAAAACTTAAAAATATCCTAAAGAATTTCTTTCATTTTTTTTCCTCTCTCTGTGAAAAAGGAGTTTTATTTGAACTGATCCATTCCTAGAAATATTTTTTTTTTTCAGTCACCTGGTACGTTCTGACATTCTCAGATTATAAATGCAGGGCTACGGATATTTAAACTAACATCTTCTGAATGCAAAACTGCATACACAGACACAATAAACAGAGAAACAGAAAAACATAAGACACTTCCCACTCAGAGCAAATTTTACTTTCTCATCTCACACTGAAGTATGTGGAAATAATACAGGATTGAAACTGAGGGACAAGTGCCAGTCAAATTAAGGTACAACAGAATATACAGAATCATAGAATCAGAGAATCATTAAGGTTGGAAAAGACCTCTAGGATGATCAAGTCCAACCGTCAACTCAAAACCACCATGCCTCTTAAACCATGCCCTGAAATGACATGTCTGCATGTTTTTTGAACACCTCCAGGGATGGTGACTCCACCACTTCTCGGGGCAGCCTATTCCAGTGCCTGACCACTCTTCCAGTAATTTTTCCTAATATCCAATCTAAACCTCCCCTGATGCAACCTGAGGCCATTTCCTCTCGTCCTATCGCTTGTTACTTGTGAGAAGAGACCAACACCCACCTCACTACACCCTCCTTTCAGGTAGTTGTAGAGAGCGATAAAGTCTCCCCTCAGCCTCCTCTTCTCCAGGCTAAACAAACCCTCTTCCCTCAGCTGCTCCTCATAAGACTTGTTTTCCAGACTCTTCACCAGCTTCATTGCCCTTCTCTGGACACACTCCAGCACCTCAATCTCCTCCTTGTACTGAGGGGCCCAAAACTGAACACAGTATTCGAGGTGTATATATTAAAATGGTCTTTAATTCTAAATTATACACAGACCAAAAATAAAATCTGTATCTGTGAGTTCATCAAAACTGTTCAGTCTCCACCAAGGATAGCAGTAAAAACCCTTTCCTGCTTTCAAGGTAACCAACCAAGATATGGCACCAACCAACATGTAGTTTGGACTAAATACTGAAGCACACAGACACAAGTTTTAGGGCTGCCTGGGGCAGGGTCTACAAACATAAGCAGAACTGCCTTCGGGTCAGCTCTGGCAGAGTAACTGTCATGACAGATTAAACAGCCAGGAGGGAGGGAAGGGAGTCATTAGCTTTTCCACTTAAGGGTCCCAAACACCAGATTGAGCGAAGTGACAAGATAGCTATGGTCCTGCTTTCTGGTTTGTACATATCAGAGGTCTATAAAGCCAGGCTTACTTTTACCACACAGACAAAAATCAGGGAGTGTGGGGGGAAAAATAGAAAAAAACTTTTGTTAGAGGGAGGAGGACAATTTGGGATCAGTCAGAAGCAGCAGATGCTACTGCTGGGTTAAGATAAACTATGTTCCTTCAAAATTCTCCCTGACTCACTTTTACCCCCTTCTGTTTCTCCATCTTTCTGATATCAGGACAACTCAATCTCACCCTTCACATTTGCGGTAATGACAATTCAATTTTGCTTTTAGTGCAGAGATGTCTTGAGCCAGATCTGGCTACATCCTGGCTTAACCCCCTCCTTGGAACAGGTGAGCAGCAAAAGATGAGACTGAACTTGGCTCTTTAGTGTCAAGAATAATTAATTCAGCTGGGATAAAACTAGATCATACACACTTGGCTTTGACAATTAGTAATATTCTCACTCCTATCCACTGATATTATGAAAGTTTTCATTTACTTCAGTGGGCACTGGGTTGACCCCTAACTGTACCTAGCCAAAAAGATTATTTGCCTCAAAGTTGCATGCCTTGCCTTGGCTGGTGCCTAATACAAAGCAGCCCATGCACTGTCTGCTTTTGAAGACTCCAAGTAGAGATTCAGTATAGCATTATGGGTTTATGTTTGTACCATCTCTGTTTTGTGAGGACCATTCCCTCCACGCAGAGAATGAAAGAGTTGAATTTTAACAAAAGGAAGGCAGAAAGTGACAGAAACACTTTGTTATTGCAAAGCAATGAATTTATCAGTGACTCAAATCCACTTCCGAAGATCTTTCATTTTTGTTATTTTTCCTCAGTCACCAGGAGCCTTACATCCTTCTCCTCATACAAAATGTCAATGTCTGTTTCTTTGACTGTCCACTGAGCATTTGAATGATAACCATTCATCTGCCTCTCTGCATGCATTCACAGCTAGGGTTGTAATGTAGCAATCATCTGTGTGGAGCCAATTACTGTAATATGCTACTCAAGAAAGCTGATAATGGAACCTTATTTATTTATTTATTTTGAGCAGGACATTTTAGTTTAAGTATCGAAAGATGCCATCATTAATATTAACCACAGGCGGTTTTAGTTTATTAAATTTTTTGAATGATATTTGCTATTTCTAATTACCTAACTGTTTTTATCATCATAATTTTTAAGGATTTCTATTAGTTCAGGAAGGGAATTTAATTAGAATATGACATTATTTGATACTGCAGGGAGAATTTAGATTCAGTAGGTAAAATTAAATAATGTAGCCCTAGCCTTTCAAATGTTTTTCAAATTATTTAATTAGCCAATTACAGATTATTTAAGCTGTACATGTTATTTACCTTGAGATACAATTCCCAGTGTGGTTTGATTCAGCTGATAGGTTTCAGGTTTGCTCAGGCGGTATTTGGACTTGCTGACTTTAGCAATCTTTATTGTTGTTAAAAAGGTTTGCTTGAATAACAGATCCTACAATGCCATTGGTTTTGTGTATATCCCTGTACTCAAGCTTAAATTCGAAGTTTCATGTGGTTCTCATAAGCATTCTTACTTTGCTACAGTAAAACTTATCTCTTGTCTACCTTTTTTCTTTCAGTCCATCCATTCTTAAGAGAAGTTTTCAAGATACCATATATATTGTCACAGAGAAAATAAATAAAAATGATATTTCAGATCTACAGTTCTACTTCAGTGAATAATTTAGTATGCTGCAAAGAGATTGCATTAACTTTCCCTTCCCCCTGAAAAAACCCACCTTAACTACAAAAATGTGTATACTTTTCCTAAAGCAGTCAAAGTAGCTCAATTTAAGTATCAAAAGCCAGGTGAAGAGCCAGAATCACACAGAGAGGCAAAAGTCTTTCCGTGCTTTATACAGATATCAAGCGGCCATGCTCTTTCACCCTGTGAACATGCTAGAGAATGCACAGAGGAGCAAAAGTCCTTATTATAATATTCTTCTCTCCTGAAAGGTGCGTGAACGTGCTGCATCCTTGTATAGGGAATGTTGTATTGCTTTCCAGGTTCCTTAAGAATCACAGTTAACTCAAGCTGGGTTATAGTATTCCTGCAATTCAAAAAATGATGTTTGTCAAGTAATGAAAGCAAAAACATGCCCTTTCACAGTAGGCTGAGACCTTCTTCTATGGTTAAATGAGCAACATAACAGGACACTGCTAGAGAAGGCAAGTAGCTCGCTCCCTGCTCACAAATGACTTTCTTGATAAAGAGCACATTAAAACTGCAGTTCATGAAGGCTGCTGCTGAAGGCGGGCAGTGGGAGCACGCAGCTCTAATTCCCCTCAACCCATAGTGAGGAACTGCATCCTAAGGGTGCCATTTGATGTTATTTATAGCTTAGCCTAACTCGCAGTTTGGTGATAACCAAAAAGGGCGATACCACAGCCCCCTCTGGCTTAAAATTAACAAGGCTAAGTGTTCTTTCCTCTACTTGACTAACTGCTCCTCATTCCAATGAAAGGTGAAGCTTCTCTTCTCCCTTCAGTGAACCATTGGGTTGTCTCTGTGTGACATGCTTCTAACACTAGACTATGTCCGACACCCACCTGCGGGCTAATGTCCCAGCCTGGCCTTGGCCAGTCTCCAGGGAGGTGCCCGATGCCCGTGCGGAGGCTGCCATGGTGCCCTAAGTCTGCCCTGCTGCTGGCTGCAGTAGTGGGAGGCCCTGGCTGGTGAGACCTGTTATGCACTTAGAAGAATCTATTTACTATGAAGAGATTTCAGGAGGCTATAAGCCTCCATTCTGAAGTTTCAACCAGTGCAGTTAAAAGAGGGGTAGAGGGAATTAATGAAAACAGGAACTAGGTTCAGCAGATCTGGAAAGACCATATGAAAACTTATAAAATGAGAGAAGAAAATAGGTCTTGTTTATCAGTAGTGTTACTGAGAAAGAAGACAAGGAAATCCCAAGAAGATTTGTGTTTCAGTCAGTGCCCTAAAGAACTTTAAATCCAAATTCATTAAAAAGAAGTAGGCTATAACTATAATTTGCCTTTCACTGGAGAAAAAAAAGGACATAAATGCAAGGTGTTTAAAGTTGTAAAGAAAACTCCAGGGCAGAGCTCACACTGAGCCAAGGTTTCTTGTTGTTTAGAGGTATGATGTAATAATGAGATCATTCTCATCTTTTTGTCCTTTGAACAAAATGAGTCTTTTCTGGTTTACTTTCTCAGGCCTCTCTATTTTGGTGAAAGAGACGAATTACTAAAACCTTGCTGTCTGCAGCATACAACACAACAGCTCCTTATCCTCCTTCTTTATAGAAACATGCCATAAAACTTATAGGGTGCAAAATGTTAATGTTAACATTTAATAAATAAATAATAATAAAGTCTAGAGTTTCACTGGCAAGTTTCTTAAAGCAATCCAGTTCTGTGAGTATCTCATATCGTTAATTATCTAGGTAAAACAGAAGAAGTATTTTCTTGCATACGTTACAGTCACAATATGCTATTGTATTCACCTTTAGTGATATTTGCAGTGACCTATAATGGCATCTCATATACAATGCAGCCTTTTCAGTCTCCCTGTACATGCTAACAGCTCAGAAAAGTCATGGCATACAGCTGGAGTTGTACTTCTGGTGCTTCACTGACATGAATGGCAGGATTATGTCTCTGACACTCCCCAGGATCACAGTAGGATTTCCAGATAAGTTTATTTTTTTCTAACTTGTAGAGAAATAAACAAGAGAAACAGTGAGGATCTGAGCTTGAGGATCATTCTCTAATGTGCTCTTTATCACAAAGATCTGAAGCAAATCAGTGACAGGGTTTTCCTGGCTAGAGTGTTACAATGTGTTATCCTTGGGGTTTTGCTTAAGGCTGCAATCATACTGACTACAACGCTTTTGCCCTTATGAATTTCTCAAAATGGGGGCATGCCTGTGACAGGAGGTGCAGGAGATTCTTATTGAAGGGCTGTGGAATCAATAAGTTGGTTTGCAAAGGCAGAGCATAATATAGGACTTAGGTGATCACTTTTCTTAAGGAAATCAAAAGAATGATGTTCTACAATAAAAAAAAGAATTAGATTAACATGACTGGTCATACGACAAATACCAACTACATGTACAAACACATGCACAAAATATATGCAGTATGTTCTATCTCATCTTCAACTCTGTACTGCATAATGCTTCACAGCTGACGGCAGTAACACAAAGTAAAGAAGCCTTTCAGGTAATATGCAAGTTTGAGTTTCGCTGTAATACAGTAAGTTGTGTACATAGGAAGATACCTGAGTTGCCTGCAGATTGGCTTATGCTCTGCAAAAGGACATTGAGTGACTTAGAAAAGGCAATTTAGAATTTCCTTATTTCGTTCAGCTTATATTCAAAGAACTCTGAAAAAGACCGTTGTAAGAGGTTGTAACACTAAGAGACCAGTTTCCCTGCGTATGTAAATGTATGTACTCAGGCTAGTGTGTACTAATGACTTCTGTTTTCTTTCACTGAATTTTTAAAAATGAAAATGAACATTTAGGAACCCACCATGAAAGGGAAATGTAGAAGGAAGCTCCATTATACATTATGAATAACTGTGACTTGGAGGGGTTAATGATTTAGAACTAGCTCTAATAGTCTGTATAAATGCCTACACAGAGAAGGAATTTTTCATGATTTGTAAGAAATTAGATATGCAGTAAAATTAATTGTACATTAATTTAAACATCTGCCTTTGACATACTTCTGAGATCGATGTTCTGCTTATTGGCGTTTCCATACAATAGTCTTTGCAAAGCAAGAACTCAGGTAAAATCATTTCGAGCAGAAATCACTTGCCACTAGAGCTCAGTAAAACATCTTAACAACTTAAATTGCTTTATGAAAATTCTGCATAAAAAAATCTACAAGATTTTGGGGCAGTACACCACATTATACAGGAAATAATCTGATCTTTTTTCTTATTCATTGCCACATGGACTTTGCTTCTTATTTGCAATTCTGTAGGATCATTGTGGCAATAACACCAGTTGCAAAAGTGGAACAGTAATCTGAGGATAGCAGTTCTGCAGGATATGAGGTTACTCCATTTTTCTCATACGGGTTGTTCAATGACCTTCTCTCC
The DNA here is from genome assembly GCA_013389905.1 of Sula dactylatra. Lineage (NCBI taxonomy): Eukaryota > Metazoa > Chordata > Aves > Suliformes > Sulidae > Sula > Sula dactylatra. The sequence goes on along the minus strand of WEKW01023361.1, from coordinate 52,184 downwards.
AGAAGTCCAAGGCATCCGCATCTCAAATTTTGACCCAAGAACTTTGGTACAGGGAGGTAAGAGCGGCACCATCCCACCTACGGCACAGGTAGCATCCAGCAGCACAGGTCATTCCCACCCTTTCCTCTATGCTTGCCATGAGAAAGTTAACTTCTTCCCAAATTCTCTCCTGTCTCTTGAAGACAAGAGAAGAGTTTTGCTTTCATTTTGTAGAAGCTTTAATAGGCTACTTTTTCGCAGTGTGCAGGAAAGCAGAGCAGACAAAAGGCTTTCAGCCCAAGACTGGATTTTGTGTTACAATCGAAACTACAGGAATCATCATTTTCTCTAGCTTTAACGATTATTAATAAAAACCTACAACAACATTAAGGACTCAAAGCAATATTCATATTACTAAAATGCCAGGAAATCCTTAATGACTTCATTTCCCTTGAGATTTCCAGCATATTTAAACAACACTAGGCCAAATCCTGGCCTGTTGTGCATTTTGAAATGAAATTATTAAATCTCTGAGTTATTTCAATAGATTTTTATGGGGTACAATTAAAGACAGAATTTATGATATTTATAGTTACCCCCCAAGTCACATTGTTATCTCATAGTTTAACTTCAATTGCTTGATTTAGCAGAAATTATCTGGAGGTGTGAGAATACGCATATGTATGCCAAGACACTGGAGAGACCAGAAACTAAGAAGAAAGGAATACATTACATGGAACTGTTCTTTTCCTGAATTTTCTAATTTGTGAAAATTAAAGCCTTCTGTGGGGTCACATATCTCTTAGTAGCCCTCTGCTGGAAAACAGACCCCCATAGAACAGGTTGCACAGGACATCAGAGCAGCTGCCTGTCAGTGTGCCTGTGTGAGATCCTGGGTTGCTGGCTCAGCTGCAAGCTACTCAGGAGGCTGATAGCCCTGGAAGTCTGAAGCCATGGTTGTCTCCCTCCCTCCCTGCCTTGCAGTTTCTCAGCTGTCTGGGTTTCCAGAGATTACGAGAAACCCTGGCTCCTGGGAAAAAGTGATACAGCATGATTAATTCTCCCTCACAAAGAATTACAGCATTTGGAAGTTTTGTTGCAAAGTGGAGTAGAATCAATTTGTTATAATCTTGTACACTCTAATAAATATTTCACCTTTTTAATCTGGAACAGAAACACATGCTGTAAAAATACACAGCCACTTGATGTGGATGTATTTAAGTCCTTAGGACTGAATTTTTTTCTATTACTTGCTATGCACAAATACCCTAAAGTTAATAAGTACAAATGCATTTTATTATACCTAGAGTTTTGTTTTTGTTATGGAACAAGTAAAAATAAAGATTGGCTATAGACTCCATATTCTGATTTAGTGTTTGAGATACTTGAACAATTTTTATTTTGTTATGTATAATTTTCTTTATTCTCAAACACGAGGCATGCATGCTTGACACACAAATGGCAAAAAAGGAGAATTATGTTTCTCACTTTACTATGCATACATATATGTATGCACACAGACATGCACACACGCACATAATTGTATTTTAATTCTTTCCCTTTATGAGCACTTACAAAGCTTCAGTTTTGAAAGAAAAAAGGAATCAAATTTGGTTTTGCGCAGAACTTATACCTGTCCTACTCCAGTCCAGTCAAAGACTCCACATCCAGCAGCCTAACATGCTGTCAAGTTTATAACTGAATTCCATGTCATCTCTTTTTCTGTAAGAACGAGAAGACAGGCAAACAAGCTGCTCATTCGACAGCCATCTAATGGGTTGTTTGCTATTTCTGTTCTGGTTCAGCTGCTGTAACAGCACTAGTACACCGGTTCTGCTTCTGGGAGGAGCTGCAATTCACATTAAAAATTGTATTATTTCACAAAGAATTTCAACAGACTATGGGCAGTAATGTCAGAGAAAGGTAGCCTTTTATGGGACGTCAGTACTTTGACCCTAGAAGAAGAAAGACTTTAAAATCAGATTTAAATTCATATTCTGTGTTTCTACCAACAGTAAAATGGATTCCAGTATAGCTATGAAGACTGAACCTGCTTCAGGCTCAGAATAAGCTCCCTGGTTAGGAAGTAGCAGTTGTTTCAACACAATATTATCTCTCCATGTTAATTTATTTAATTATGATGATTTATAGTTGATATTGCTTTTGTCTCACCTTAATGGTTGCAAAGACATTATTCACTATCAGACAGTGTGCTTTTTGTCCAATTTTCTAAGTGTCACTACTAAAAGAAACTATGCAAAACATTTTAATTAAACTGAACACAATCAAAGTGAAGAGAAAAATGTTCACTGCACTGCTTCGGAATAAAAAAGAGTTATAATAAATGAACCCCTTCATGTTCCCATTTGTAGTATACCAGTGAACTACAGAGGTTATTCAAAAAGGATGATTTCCATTTTTATAATTTAGAAAGTATCTAATTTTATAACATTTTAGAATATTTTCTAGTTTTTATGATCTAAGTGTATATCTTATGCTTATTTTGTCCTGTAAATTCCATTCTTGCAGAAGAAAAGGTGAAGGGAAACTACAGAGGAGAATGAGAGAAAATACTGAAAGCTAGTCATGCTATGAATTTTCTAATTATGGTACTAATAAAGGATTATTCAAAGGCTAACATTGTGACAGAGAGATCTTCTGACCTTCCTTACTGTCATTTTCAGTTCAACTACTATAACTTTCACATAAAGTTTCTGCTAGCAATCTTTATTTTGGTCAGATTATTTTTTCTGGACATTTGTTTTCTGGATTTTGCTAGTAATTTATCCGACAGGTCTGGCATTTATGACTCTATACCTGGGGAAGAACTTCAACATAAGTTTCCCACTATACCAGTGCCACATTACCTTTGTGATATGACTTTTTATGTTCAGTTCTTTTATCCAAACCTACAGTCCTTACCAGAAAATCATCCAAGCTGCGACTTGAAATGACCCAAATTTATAGTATAAATACCCTGAGAGAACTAGAAGTGCTGCAGCCAGTAATCAGAAGATAAGATTTTTCTCCAGTGTCAAGTGTTTTCATTTTTATTCTCTTCACATTAGTAGAGTGGAATTATAAAGAATATTGCTACCTTGCAGTTTTCTAAAAAAAACCTTTATGTGGAATTTCAAAATCTGCAGATCCAATTGTGATTGTTATTGCCATTGTTTGTTACACTTATGAGAAGAAGTATCTAAATCTGCTGTATCAACCCTGCAAATTAGTGCACAAGCTAAAAGGTTGCTTTCTTTCTCCCCCTCTTTTTCTGGTCTTTTCCCAACTCCATCTTAGAAACAAAGCTTACTGGAGGGACTGCTTTGAAAGGATATTTGTAACTCAATTCATATTTCTTAAAAACACATTTAAAATTTTCAGAGAAATTTGAAACTATTTTAGAGGAGGATAGAGGGGAAAAAACAAGTGAAGATTCACCCTGGATGAATTTGTGAACATTGTACCTTCACAGTTTTTCACTGAACGTTGAACATCTGTTAAGCTGACTGGAACTGAAAAATGGGCCAAATTTTACCCTTAGCTGCACCTTCTGCAATTCATGGTACTGGAGATTTTAGAAATATGAAACTAGCCCATTTAAACAAAACCAAAAAAAGCTAACTTCAAAGGTTAAGCAGTCTTTCCTCCTTCTCCTTTGCTTCTTCCTTCAATATTGCCAGCTTCTCTATTTATTCATTTCAAGTTCCAAGATGCTCAGCTGGTGGATGGAGCCTCTTAGTCTATAATGACATGAGTCTTCATTCCTTCTTGTAAAGAAAATAAATTATCCCTGCCTAACTGAACAAAAATCTTCTCTCTGCTGCCATGTCAGTCTCCTAATACTTCCCTTCTGGACCTCTTTGACAGTGGTACCAAAGTGACATTCCTCAGAGCTTCATAATTCTTATTTGGGAATTATATACTTTCTCTACAATGCAGATCGGCCCTTCCCTGTCCCAGAGTAAATCACCTCTGTATACAGGGGAGATCTACACATCCACTCACTTCTTACTCCTTATAAATTTTCTCTGTGGAGGAAGACAAACTCTCAAGCACAATTTGGACTTCTAATTTATGTTTCTGTATGTTTAGGTACTACAATAGGTATATAAAACTACTTACAAAAAAAAAAAGTCCTCTTGCCACTGAGATACTGTAAAATCCCTTAAATTTAAATTTAATACAGAGAAAATGGTTAGGATAGTAAGGGTGAACTGAATCAGGGTAGACAATGGGACTTAGCGATAAACAGAGAAATGAAACTTGGAGT
>WEKW01023361.1:0-36858 GCA_013389905.1 Sula dactylatra | reverse complement strand
CAGGGGCCGCCCGGCTGCGCCCATCGGCTGCGCCCATCGGCTGCGGCTGCGGCCGGCACCGGAGCACCCGCAGCTGGTACATCCTGCTCTAAGGAGAAGAGGAAGTCTGAGTTTTCAGTACTGGCAAAATGAAAGCAGTCATTGTTTTGGAAGAGTCAAAGGAGTTTATGCTGATGATTGTTGACTGTATCTAATGTGATGCTTTGATGTATGCAATGGAGATAGTTAAAAAGCAGGGGAAAGCTATTTTAGTGGGAGATAAGTAGTTTGTATTTTATTGATTTAGGACAATTATTTATGCAAAGTTCAGGGAAATACTTGAAGAAATAAACTTCTCAAGGAAATGCTGGATGAAATAAACTTCTCAACAATGGAAATACTGTTGTTCTGTTTTAAAAGCAGAAGAATATATCTCATCTTAGTGAAGATTCATAAACATTTCTGGGTATTTCAAACAGGTAATACCCTTGATAGACTTGAATTGGCAGAACTTCTGACAACATTAGGATGTGTTTGAAAACAGGAACCAGCCTCTGCTTATCTCAGCCCGGAATACAGATACCATACATTGTCACCTGTGATGTCTGTAGATCCTCATTAAGCCCCTTCTTACTTCCAGGACTGAACCAAACACAGAACGCTTGTTACATGTACGCTTTCTCACCTTACTTAGCTATATACCAAGACACACCACCCACCACCTATGACAGAAGTTACCTTCATCTTATTCTGAGACACTGTCTGTCTGTATTTCTAGCTAGCCACTGACTAGTTTGACAAGTAGCCAAGTCAGATACCACTCCTGGGACTGATAGCAGCCAGTTTCTTTACTTGGAATCCGTGAAAAACACGATGCTACAGAAAAAATTCAAGAAGACCTTGTCACCCCTTCCTCTTGAAGGGTCCTGAAAATGGCAGAAAAACACTTGGGCAAGAACTATGGTAAAGAAGTACTCTGGCAGCCTGTTTCGATAGTTTGAGATACTGCCTTCAGCCCTCCAGCAAAGCTAAGATTGCAGGTGGTTTGAAACAGCACACCATGCCAGAGGGATGCAATATTCCTGAGGACCTACAGTCTATGCCCAGGTCCACTAGTACACTTATATTAGGGGAACTCAGGAGAATAAATCACACCATCAAAACAAAATTATGAACACGTGATTTGTATTTAATGTTAATTTAGTAAATTAGGCCCTTTTAATCATGCATATTTCATTTGTCTGAGTCATTAACTCTAAACTAATATTTAAAAATATAATCTCTTAATACGTCTGATTATCAGGCATGCTTTATTAGAAGGATGCTCAGTTTCTGAATCAACAGCCCTCTCTTCTTCAAAGTGCTAGCAACATTTAGCTGAACTTATGCTTTGAAATGATCAACAGTAGCTCATATACATGTTGTGAGAAAATTGTCACATATTTCCGCTAACAGTCACAGGAATTAATCCTCAAAATTTCATCTCACTGACATGAAATTCTACCCTCATGAGTCCACTCTATTCCTTGCAGCATTTCATAGATAATTGTTTTTGATCTACTTTCATGACCTACTGAGTTCCATTCTGTTAACATTTTTGGTTTTTTCTTTAGACTGAGTCTCTCTCCATGTTTGCTGCTCCTTGTGTCTTTCTGTCAATCTGCATTTCATATTTTGTATGAGCTGTATTCACAAGCTGATGAATAGATTTTAGAGAAACATAAAAATACATTTAGGGGTACTAAAACATTAATGTTTTGTTCTTGTGGATTAAAGGGTAACAGCTGAGAACAGGAGCTGTAATCAAAGTCATGAGGGCAGTCTACCAAATTGATTGTGATGTTTTAACAATGATGCCTTTACCCAAATCCTTTAACAAAAAGTCTGCAGTAAGCTCTTTATTTTCATCAGTGCACTGATGAAACCATTGATGAATCCACCCATTTCAGCTTGTCCTACAGCCAAGTCTATTTGAATCAGACGGAGAGGCAGGTTCTCTGAACTCTAGTGATGGCCATGTTGTGGAATCACTGTGTTAGTTTCAGCTTCATCCCTTAGGGATCATCAGAGTAACCATTCCATTAAGCAGCACTTCATTCCTGGGCTAGTCTTTTTAATTATATTAGCTGATTATAGATGTGAGCAAAAATGGCAGAACTGATGACAAATGGATTTTCCAGCATGGTTCATTAAAATGCAGTTCATTCAAATATCTTGCTAAGGATGTCAAATAGGTGAAAATATGTAAGATGGGCAAATCAAAACTGATTACAAAAGCTGCTGAAGAAATAAGAGTAAGATAAAAGTTGACATGAAAGGTTAATTTAAGCAGTGAGACTGTTTTAAGATCATTGGTCTTAAATCGTTGCTTAAGACCACTGTGCTGAGATAATCTAATAATTGTTTTTTAACTTGCTGCAGTCTGGCCTCTAGTTTGTGCAGACATTGTGAAAATTGCCTTTAGGTAGCTTGGATACCAATGAAAATACCTCTGTATCTCAGCTCAGGATGGACCACAGAGCCATTGAAGCAACTGACTAAAAACTGTGTAGCTAAGCTACAGTGGTATCAGGGGCATGCAGCCACACTGCAGAGAGCCAGGGAGACTGGAGTTTGGGATGGCAGCATGAGGTCATTAAGCAATGTCTCCCTCTTCCCATGTACCTGAGCCTGAGTGACAGGAGGCATAGTCACTTCATGATGTAAACACAGAGGGCACAGCTCCTGAAAGCAACACAACACTATTTGGAAGCATATCTTCCTTGAGGTGCTGCTTCATGAATTAGATCTACCAAACCTGACAGAGCTGCTTCCAATGCTTTCAGGGTACTGACATGGGCAAACTAATCAATACATAATCCAGCTAGCATAAATGTAGGTTAGCTATTTCCATATAGATTAAACCTTTGACTGTACTGTGGACATACCCTAATTTATCCAGTGGTGATGGTAGTAGCAGGTGTGTTGTATTTTTAAAGTTCCTTGCACAATCCCATTGCTGAAGAAGGTTTTTGTTGTGAGAACTGTGAATACCAATTCCACAGTTAATTGGTATTTTGATGTGGTTTTCTTTAAGAATGTTGTCTCACTAAGTGGCTTTGATATAGTTAGAAGATGTGGAATGGATGTTAGATATTAACCTGCCAAAAAGAGATTCATTGCTTTGATGGACAGAGGCAGGGGAATGATCTGTTGTTTTAAGCAATGTGCTTAGTTTGAGGCAAGAAATTGTGCTTTATTATATCACTAGCAGTGTTATTACTAGGTTGGACCCACATTGCCTTAACCAATGTTCATATGATACTAACTATAAGGAACAATTCTTTAATTGCTGGTATCATTAATGTTCTGAGTCAAGAGTTTACAGTATACAATAACACTAAAGCAACTAATAAAAGATGGAATCTGTCATTTCAGAGTACAAACGCAATAACAGACCTTTAATCCAAAGAATTTACAGTCTAAATAGTTAAGAAAAAATGTTATCCTTATGTTTTGTGACTCATTCCTACTTTAAAGACCAAGGCTGCAGGAAAATTCATATTCCTGAAGTACATACTCTAGAGTAAGTACTTTCTTAACTATACATGTTAATTATGAAACCTGGATCCCTTTGAATTCAGTAGCAGAGCTCCTCCGGATTTCAGTGGATCCAGAACTTTGTTCTGACACTCTTTTCCTGTTAGTTTTGGAAACTATCAACTCCGGAAGTCCCTCTGCACTTTCTAAAATTCAAAGTTTATATTTGTTCTCTCTTCACTTTCTTCTATAGTATCACCATCTGAGTATTGCTGTGTGGTACAGAATGAATGTCAAGTGCTCCCCACTTATAAGGGGTATAGATTTGAAGTGCTAATATGCCAGCTATTGACATTTCCAAAGAATACTGCTGATTGGTATTGCAGCCCAGAATCATCTTTTAAACACTAGAGCAAAGGGGATACATCAACACTAGCAGTACTCAAACATAAAATTTTGACAGCTTGGGACAACAGAGATTATTCCTCCTTCAAGTCACAGAAGAATTAGTTTGGAACCTAAGGGTACATGAGAACTCTGAAGAGTTATTGTTTCTTAGATTTTAGTTTGTCTTACACTTTGTCCTTTTTTCTACCCGCAGGCAAACATCATCAGCACCTTACTATTACTGCTGCAGTTATATTGACCCCTCAGTTCTCTGTATTTGCTAATCTATTGATATTTTTCTTAAATACTCTCCAAATAACTGTTTTGTCAACCTTGTCCTTAAAGGCAGACAAAATCCAAACAAATCATCAAATCAAATCAGCAGAGCTATGGATAATAACAAAAGGGAATGAAGCTGACTGCAGCTGATTTCTTCTTCCTGCTAGACTGAGCAGACTGCTTCATTGCTCCACACCTCATAACCATAGGACACATATCTGAGAAGTGCAGATAAGATTATTGCAATAATTTCTTCCTAATCCTGTTTCCTTTATTCCTATGATGAAGTGCCTGGATGCAGCACATGCCATCACAGACAACCATGTCATATAATCCCTTTCATAAACTTATCAAGCACCGTTTTAAAAGTATTTAGGCCTTTTGATCCTGCTATTGCTATTTTGCTCAAAACCATCACAGCTCTTTTTGTTAGAAACCATCTTTTATTTCTCATCCTTATTTAATTCACAGCCAGTTTTTACCCATTTGATCTCTTGCCCAAGATTGTATATTGGTAAATAAAGTGAAATGATAAGCATGCAGTAAGAAAATGGGTTATTTTAATTAAGAACAGTCAGAACCCTTCTGTTCAGGTTGTGTTAGACTAAAGCCTGCTCCTTGAAAGCCTGCTGGGTGGTCTGTCTATTTTGTTTGTGGAGTACTAGGATTAACCTATGCAGATCAGTGTGTCCAACACTGATTTTTCAAGTGTAACCTGTAGACACATGCATATGACAAGAATCACACACATTAGAGATTAAATCAGCTTAGTGACTTCTAAATGGGAGCTATTACTTCTTGTTCTAAAGGAACAACTAGACTTAGATTTTCTTGAATCATATCTTACTTTTTCACAGCAGTATCATATAACCATCCTGTGGTCAATTAATATATCCAGTTCCTGCTTTTTACATTAACTGAGAATAGCTATCTTTTAATAGAAGGAGTTTTCCCTAGTTGTTAAGTACATGACGTTATGTTTGTACAGCTGAATTTCATCTCTTTTCTATTACTTACCTCTTTAAGTTTGCTCCATTAACATCACTCTGAGTTGATGCTTACATTCAGTAAAACCTGTTGCAATCTTCCCTTTTTGTCTGTCTACTTTATAAACTTCTCCTATACCTCTTCTTTAAAAATAACTTCTTATTCATCATCTTGCTGAGTACTTTATGGAAGCTGTAACAGATAAGATGACTGTGAAACAGTCTATCTTCTCTAAGAAAGCTGTAAGGTCAATCTAATACTATTTTGCTAATGCGTATCACACACACATCAAGGCTTTTTCATTTGACTCAATTCCTATAATAATTATTTCCTTTAAGATTTATTCTAATTGCATAGCCAAGGTCATTCTGAAAGTCCTGTAGCTGCCTCAGTCATTTTCTTTCCTTTCCATTCAACAAATACAATTACTGAATATTGATACATCTTGGTTTTTTTCAAGTCTATTTGTTCCATAATGATTTAAGTCATAATAACATAACAAATTATCACTAAGATAGAATAGAATACAACAGAATAATTTAGGTTGGAAAAGATATTTAAGATCATCAAGTCCAATGTTAACCTAACACTGCCAAGTCCACCACTAAACCATGTCCCTAAGTACCACATCTACAGGTCTACATGTTTTTTGAATACCTCCAGGGATGGTGACTCAGTCACTTCCTGGGCAGCCTGTTCCAGTGCTCCATAACCCTTTCAGTAAAGAATTTTTTTCCTAATATCCAGTCTAAAACTCCCCTGGTGCAACTTGAGGCCATTTCTCTTGTCCTATCACTTGTTACTTGGGGGAAGAGACCAACACCCACCTCGCTACAACCTCCTTTCAGGTAGTTGTAGAGAGCAATAAGGTCCTCCATCAGTCTCCTCTCCTCCAGGATAAACATAAAATTCATGTAATTCTATGACTAGTAATTCTGTAATAGTATCAATAACATGTACATTAATAAAATAATAGTTTAAATACAGGAAAGTACTGGAGTTTTCCTTTTTCCCCAAATAAATCAAGATTNAATAATAATAATATAATGAAAAGGAAACTAATGAGAGAGAGGTGAAACCTCGGAAGAAAGAAAAAAAAACAAGTGCTACAGCCGCTCACCACCTGCCGACTGATGCTGCCGGTCTCTGAGCCGCGATCGCTGCCTCCCCCGGCCAACTCCCCCCAGTAATATACTGGGTATGATGTCACATGATATGGAATATTACTTTGGTCAGTTTGGATCAGCTCTTTTGGATGTGCCCCCTCCCCTCCTGGCTTCTTGTGCACCTCGCAGAGCATGGGAAGCTGGAAAAGTCCTTGAGCACTCACTACTTAGCAACAACTAAAACATCAGTGTGCTATCAACATTATTTTCATACTAAGTCCAAAATGCAGCACTATACCAGCTACAGTGAAGAAAATTAACTATCCCAGCTAAAACCATGACAATTATGTAGCACATTTCTGAAATCTTATAACTTCAATAATGGTTGAAATTAGAAAGTTAATTCTGGCTTTATCTATTTACAGAAATAATCTGTGCACTGTGCTAAAATAGACATATTTTCTGAATCAGAATAAGCTTTATAAGTATGCCTATTTTGAATTTTCATAATCTGTTGTGTTGAAATTAGAGTTTTCAGTTGAGGTAGTCCTTAAACTGGGCCTTAGCCGCCTCAGAAGGTCACTTTTGAGCACACACTTACTTATCATTTTGTGGCCAAACTCCTTGGTTATTTACCTTATTGTAAATGCTAGTTATATAGATGGTCCAATGAAGCCATAGAAGAATTTTGTATAGACGTAGTATTGTATAGGTCCTGTACAAAATAATATTTTACAACACTATAGAACTATGTTCTAAGTCCTTTACATGCAAAGAAGTTGCGGTAGTGGTATTCAGGCTGAGAAACAGATGAATCAAATATATTATCATGAACTAGACTTAGCCTGCAATTTGGTGTGAACAGTGGACAGTACACAGTAGTGATGTCCCTGGAGATCAAAGGAACCATAGGAATCAGAAATAGACACAATAGGGCCCCCACATCCTACATGCTCCATGGAAGAAATAAACTGAAACATGCTTTCTCCCTCTCCCTCTCCTAAACAGAAAAGTGGTTTTAAAATCCAACAGAAGTTTCCTTCTCTTTGTTCAAAGAGATACATCTAAGCCCCTTAATTTTTCCATGAAGTGTTCTGTAAGGGCCATTATCTGAACTTGTATAGAGTATGTAAAACATTTCAGAATCATTCAGTTTGAAGAACACTTTATAAGAGCAAGATATTGTTATTTTTTATGAGATATTTAAAAGTTTCCTTCTTCTCAGTCATTGCAGCTGCACTTGCAAAGTGAACAAACATAATTTCAAAGGGAGTGAGAAAATGCAGGCTCTCTCCTTCCACTTGTAAGATCAGTTATAGCTTGACTATGCTGTGCTGGAAAAATTAATGTTTGAATGACACTTTCCACATGCAGTACCAACTGTGAACTAATAATTTCTGTGCCAGGAAGTATGCATGCATTTAGAGACATAGGAATTTTTATTGGATTAAATTAGGCATACACATGGATTTTAGAAGGAGCAGGCCTCTATGATTGAGGAATGAAGGACTGCAATGAGTAATTCAGGAAATACAAGATAACAGTCATGACAGATTTTTCATTTGCTTTTTAGCTTAGAGAACAGACTTACACGTTGGCCAAAATACATTTGTCTTTGGATTAGTTTGGAACGTACATAATTATCTAGCTGGCTTGAGCACTCAGTACTAGAATGGGAGATGAAAGTGCTTTTTCTTTCACTTTGCATGTTGCAGGAAATGATATAGTTTGGTATTATTCATATTAATTTATTTGTTACTTTTACAGAGAGCTTCAGGATGTTGGTGAATTATTTTTGTTTCAGCTGTTAACACTAATCGTTTAAATAGAAGGTATTTAAATTACACTAATCTTAAGTGCTTCTTGTCACACTTTTCTCACATATGGGGAAAAATGTAGCTGAACATTTCTATTAGCGCAGGAAAGACACTTCAAGAAAGAGTGTATGGTGAGTCTTCAAATACTTATGATTGACACCATTTAGTGGAAGCTTAGTGCCATGTATCCTTTTAACACCTCATCATTCTGCAGTGTTAATGACATATTCAAAGACTATTGCAGACCCTTTTTATTGCTTGAACGTTCAATGGTGCCAAAAGTACCTTTGGCTTGTTCACGCCATAAACTTATGAGTATGACACTTGAGAATGCTTAAATCCACATTATAACCATAAAAGATGAAGAAAAGCATGTTAATTTTGTCAAGACTGTCGCTCCTTCAGCTGCCTCTGCTTCTGCCCTTGTCAGTCTTTCCCTTTCTCATACTTCCTCTTTGTCAAAAGGTAAATTGATATTTACAACATTTAGTCAGTAAACTGAGGGCCCACATTAAAAGCATTATGTTTCCATCAGGAAATAAGCAATAACAACCATGAACCAGTGCTTGTTCAGTAAAAGCATAACAAAACAAAGGCCTATTTCCAAGTTTTTTTTTTCTTTTCTCCTATATCCTACTCAAACCATAACCTGCTGCTTTAAGCCCCACCTTATGTAGGCTGAATTCTTTGAAGTTCCTAAATATTCCATTTATCACGTGAGCTTTGGTGCCTGACAGATTATCTTTCTATCCTTTGTTTCAATGAATTGTTATACCAGTACCACCACAGGTCTTTAGAGCACAACCAAAATCCTCATACCTTTGGCCAGGCAGCCCTCCACTCCCCTCCCCTCCCCTCTCCTCTCTCTCCTCTCCTCTCCTCTTGAAACTGAAGCTATACATCTCCTTGTTTCATTTCTCCAACCTCCAGTCATTCAGCTGTGCTAAAGTTTTAATTTCTGTTCTGAAGCAAAGTATGCCTATTTTTCTTCACTGCTTATGTCCTTGGTCTTACTAACACTTGAAGTCCAGCCTGCTCAAGTTGCCACTGTCACAGCTGGCTTGAAGAATTATTCTGTGCAGATAACGGAATCATGAGCGAACACAGCATTTCAAGGTGTTTCCTTTCATCTATTCTCATTTACCACAAAGGTAACACTTGCAGATATAAATGGACTCAAGGCTAGTTTCACAAGCAGTTTAACATCTGTCATTAATTTTCTATAGTAGACTCTTTTAACGTTTATGGTCATTTTGTCTTTCACATTCTGGATGAAGTTGAGTTAGTGTAACTCTACAATAACTGATAAACATTTTAATATTTCCTTTATATTTAAAATAAGAACAAGAGACCTTTTATGGTAATCACTAAAGAGTGTTACTAAGTAGCCTTGCAAACTGTTTGATTGCTTTAATTCCCACTATTTAAATGTGTCTTTGGCATTTCATCTGGGTAAGGTACTTTATATTATTAATCCTCTGAAGTGCTTCTGCAGCCTTTTCTCCCTGCATCCTATATATCATTCTCCAGTTTAGCTCACAGGTTCTTAGTACCTTTCTCAGGTTAATTCATCACAATTTCAAAATACTGATTTTTGAAAATTTAGTTAAATTCAGTGAATCAGTTATTTACAACACACCATGCTCACTTCTAATACAGGTGAATTGTGAATTCATTCACTTCCCATAGTAATTAGCAAAATCATATTTCACCTCTTTAAGGTCTTCTTGATGATTAAATTTATCACTGTCTGCATCTTTTTTCTTCTCCCGAGCGTTACTGTATGTCAGTGTAACATTATTCAAGCTATTAGTTGGCTGGGCCTTCACACATTTCAGATAAAGGTACTTTTAGTGTGCCCTTTACTCCCTTAGCCTTGATATAACTCCAGGCTCCTTCCACTCTGTGTTTCTACATTTTTCGGCAGATGAAAGTAGATCACCCTTATGCTTTGAGGAGGTTGTCACTGAAGATCAACAAGCTGTCATGGGCCATTATGCCCTTAAGAATGGGATCCACTGGGAGGAGATAGCCTCTCAGGAGAAGCTGCTGGCCAGTTTCCTGGGCAATCCCAAGTCTCCTCCCCTGAAGGGTTTTTATCCTGCTATTTACCTTTCTTGTTTCCCTCGGAATTTAAAATTGAACCTTCTCATGGTCATAGCAATGAAAGCTGTCATTGATCTTCAACTCCATGACCATTTTACTTATGCTTGAACAGTAGACGCAGCAAAGCGCCTCCTCCAGAAATCTGAGCCTCTTTAAGTTGTCCTTTCAGCAAAGGCCAGGTGGTTAAAGTCCTCCATGAAATCCAGGACCTGCTATTGTGAGGCTGATTAAAAGAGCCATTGTCCCCCCGTTCTTCTTGACTGGCAGTCTGTAGCAAATGCCTACTCCAGTTACTCCCTTTTGGCCTCCCCTCTGATCATGATTCATAAGCTCCCAACTTAATGTTGCCCATTCCACAGCAGAGCTGTCTGCGTTTGTGTTGGGTTGACCCTGGCCAGCAGGTAAGTCCCCACCCAGTCACTCACTCACTCCCCCCTGGTAGGATGAGAGAGAGAATCAGAAGGGCAAAAGCAAGAAAAACTTATGGGTCAAGATTAAAGCAGATTAAGAAGTGAGGCAAAGCTGCACATGCATGCAAAGAAAAACAAGGAATTCATTCACTACTTTCCCTCAGCAGGCAGCTGTCCGGTCACTTAGCTGGGAAGACCAACAACATAACTGTGAATGTCCCACCTTCCTTCTCCATTCCCTGAACTTTTATTGTTGAGCATGACATGATGTAGTATGGAATATCCTTTTGGTCAGTTTGGGTCACTTGTCCTGACTGCGTCCCCTCCCCAGTTTTTGTGCACCCTCAGCCTACTCACTGGTGGGGCAGTGAAGGAAAAAGAAAAGGCCTTGGCACTGTGCAAAAGCTGTTCAGCAACAGCCAAAACGTTGGCGCATTATCAACACAGCTTTAATCACAAATCCAAAACAGCACCAGATGGGTTGTTATGAAGAAAATTAACCCTATCCCAGTCAGACCCAGTACAGCATTTGAGACCACATAAGCTGTGCTGCCACGTCTCTCTGATTTTTATGACACCACAGCCATACAGCTGTGCACCAATACCTACTTTCTCTTTGCTTCCTATGCTGTATATTTTGTGCACTGATATTTGAGATGGGGCTGCAGTCATGACTTTCTGAGAGGAATTGTGAGAATGTCCCCATCTCCTGTTCTCAGACTTGCCCATACCTTAGTCTCCATCCCCTGAGGTTCAAAACCTTTTTCAGATGGTAAGCAAGCTTGTTTTTGAAGATGTTCTCACCCCACTTTTTCAGAAAGATCCCAACACTATCCAGTAGTTCTTGTTCCTTGAAGAGGATCACGTGGTCATAAAATCCAAAGCACAGCCTGTAATACCAAACAGATATTGATGTGTAGGATGCATCCCTTCCTACGTGGGCCTTCCCCACCAGGATCAAGGAGAATACAACCTGTACCCCAATGTCTTTTATTGTAGCACATCCCTACCCAAGCCTCTGATCCAATCAAGGTCTTCCTCAGCATTGGTGCCCACATGAATGAGCAACTAATCATTATTTATCATTATTACATCATATTAGCATAACGTCTGTGAACTCCAGTTGTGGATATTGTGCTAGTCAGTGCATATAAAAAGTTCAAAGCTGAGACTAATTTAAGAGAAGACAATATGAATATAGATAGATGGGAAAATATAAAGATACAATAGAGAATAATTCTTCACCATAACACATGCTGATCACGGCACATAGAGCAGCCTGAAACATTGTGATTTTTTTGATTGTTTGTTTGTATGATGATAAAAGAGTTTTGGGAAAGAATTTGAAAGAGAATAATTGAAAAAATATATAGATTGGGAGGCCTATTCAGAAGTGGAGGGTGACATGCATAGTAAAAGGCAGGAAGTTGCTTGGTTGAAAAGGTAGGCATACTGGAAAAAGGATTCCTCCCTATGAATGAAAGGGGACTGAGAGATGGGCAAAAAGATGGCACTAAGCTAGGAAGAATAAAGCTGAAGCTTTATTGACTATGGAAGAGAAATCAGTGAATGGTTCCACAGGAAGTTTTAACATGCCCAAAGTAATAGCTCAAGAAAAAAATCTTTGCAGCAGCATTCTGAGTGAACGTGCATGGATGAAGTTTTATTTGCTAGGACTGTAGAAATCATGTTGTAAAAAAGCAAGATACAATCAGAAGGAGCAGTATGAACAATAAGTTTAGTTACATGGGTGAAGACAAAAGGCTTTAGTGAAGTAATATAACCTTTCTCATCCCTATACAACTCACTAAAACTGCAAAACAATGTCTAAGGTGAAACAACTGCAGACTGGAGTGACAGATAACAATTTTTTATAAGATGTTGTTTGTGTGTAGATGTTATGATTTAACTAGGTAAATCTTCAGTTGTAGGATGGAAAGGCTGTAATTGATGCACACAGGCAAAGTAGTTTTAATCACTGTGTGCACTAATAGTATCTATTTTATTAACATCTAACAATCATATAATTTGTAGCATTTTAAATATATGGTAAGACTTAAAAAAACAGTGAACTAAATACATAAAATGGCCTTTTTTGTGTAATTACTGTAATTCAATAATTTCTGGTTTTAATCACTTGCAATAAATATTTCATCAAAATTACTATAATCAAGTATCTTTTAAAGTATTTTTAGATATTTCTAAGTTTTAACATCAAAGGTTATTTTTTTAGATAAAATATTCTGTAGCAGCCTGCAAACTAACACGTTTTTACTGTGTTATTGAAAATCAGCCTAACTGCCCTTCAAATGAAGCAGATACATAGTCCTGGGTTCTTCACAGAAAGGTAGATTTTTACTGCTATAATTCATGGACAGTCAATTAGATTTTCATCATAGTAAAACCTGGGATATGCCAGTTTTTTAAAAGCTTTGGCACAAAGATAACCAACTACCTGTTGGAGGTAGCTGCAAAGGATTACTCCTTTCCGTACAAGTACATTATGATCGAGTTCCAGTGGTATGCACAGTAGAGAGTTTATTTTATTCTTGTGACAATGATCATTGCTGTAATGGGGATAGCAGAAGTTCCAGTGTGATTTCTACCTATTGTGTATATAGGCTGCTAAGGAAGCCTATTCATCAGCAGTCAAGACTTCTGACTATTCTACCCCAGCAATCAACAAATTCTGAATAAGACGTAACAAAACTCCACAGACCACTATACAGAATAGAAAGGCTTAATAACATCTCTGTAGACTCTTAAAACTGTGGATGTGTGAGGAGTGATTTAGAGGGAACCTATCTTAAGAAAACAGAAAATATCTGAGGGAAGTCCAAACTATCAGCTTCCCAGAAGTCAGTGAGCCAGTAAGTATTAGACCTTTGTGGAAAGGGACCTACACTTATCTGCAGATATGTAATTTGAAATACTTGTTTTGGTGTACTTTATCATATTGATGGCATCTTCAGTAACATTAACTTGTTTATGATCCCTCGTGACAAGACTCGGCATAGCAGAGGAAGATGAGGTCTTGTCAACCTAATTCAGCATGTTTGGAGAGCACGAAAACAACATAAAAACTCTATTCTAAAGATGATTATTATTTCTGTATTCACAGATGTGATTTTGAATGTAGCTAGCTGGTTGAATATGTTCTGTGCAGATTTTCTATTTTGTGTTTGTACTTTAAATTAGGCAGCATTTAGGTGTTGCTATATTTAAAGAAAACCTATAAAATATGTTTATGAATACACTCATTTTTTCTAGTGTACCAGCTGCAGGTGCCCTGGTGCGGGCAGCAGCAGCAGCCAGGGCGGCCCCTGTGAGGAGCGGCCGGGGCTGCCCCGTGCCGGACACAGCCGGTTCCCGCTGGCTCCAAGGGCCCCACCGCAGGGCATGGCTGAGCCCCTCAACCACGGCAGGGAGGGAGGGAGAGATCGAGGAAGGAATAGCCATGGGAGCCCCCAGGGGAGAAGAGTGGGAGGAGGGGAGGAGGTGGTTCAGGCACCCCGGCAGAGATTCCCCTGGAGAGATCCCAGTGGGGAAGATATTTCCCTTCAGGTTCTGGAGAAGACCCTATGGTGCAGCAGGTTTACCCTGAAGGACTGCAGCCCTTGGGAAGGCCCCAGGCAGGAGCAGAGGAACAGCATGAGGAGGAGGGAATGGCAGAGAAGCATTGTTATAGATTGACCACAGCCCCCCATTCCCCATCCCCCTGCACCACTCGGTGGGGAGAAGGTAGAGGGGTTGGGAGTGAAGGAGTGAATGTAAGCCTGGGAAAAGGGGTAGGGAGAAGGTGGTTTTGTCTTTTTTTTCTCAACATACTACTTTTTTTTATACTTGGCAATAAATTAAATAAATTTTCCTCAAGTTGGGTCTGTTTTGCCCATGATGGTAATTGGTAAGTGATGTCCCTGTCTTTATCTTGACCCATGAGCTTTTCCATCTTTTTAGCTCCCCTGTCCTGTTGAGGAGGGGGAGTGAGAGAGCAGCTGGGTGGGCATCTGGCAGCCAGCCAAGGTCAACCCACCACAGTTAGGCTCCGTTTTATCAAGAAACAGTTTCACTGTGAAAATATAATGTATTAAAGAAATTATTTGTTAAAACTGATTTCTGATCACACCTTGTCTAAATTCTATTCAGAACACCTGGATACAGCGTAATTTTTATTTTTGAGTTTCTCATTAATAAAATAGGTAAAACTACATGTATTACCCACAAAATATAAAATATAGCCATTTCTTTCTCTAGAACATACATAAGAATTCATTTTCTCAGACTTCACTTAACTGATTTGAGGTAAGTTTAATTTAACACTGGAATAAAGTTCCTATGATGAATAGTAATTAATCAAAGTACTGGAGGTCATTGTGCTTAGTTGAAGAAAAACCATGATAATGGCATGGAATTGGACAGATTCATTAACATCTGTTCTTGCAGCCTGTCTTGCAGCCTTTCTTTCCTTCTTCACCCTTCCAAATTTGCCCTCTTTTGTAAGGTTTCCCCTTATGCATTATTTCTTAGAAAGAGACAGAGCAAACATGTAAGAGATATTTTCTGTAGCTACAGAAGAAGAGACAATCGTGGGGTGAGATGTCTTCAGTCTAAAACTATAGAGTCCCATTTGATGGAGTCTTTCAGAAAAGCTGTGTTCCATAATGCATTTGCAAAAATAGTAAGTTCTTGCCCATGACCAAAAGGAATGTGTATTTATTGTGATCTCCATTAAAAAAAAGAAAAAAAAATAAAGGAAACACAACAAAAACCCCCAAACAAACCACCCAACAGCAATAACAAAAAGACTACTGGAGAAAGCATTCTGCAGCTCTCTGAAAGCTATAAATAGAGTATATTTGGCCTCCACTTTTTCAGTGCTCTGACCTGATTGGAAAAAAATCCCAATTTTTCAGTCCTGCCTGAGTGAGACTGCCACTTCTACACTACTGCAGAAATGTAATGATAGTTCAAGTTGAATGGAATTTGGCATTTATAGCCCTTATAGGATAGTACCTTAATATTTTTAGTGTATGCTAGTGGAGTTTTGTGGGTTTTTTTTTTTTAATTATTTTTTAAGTTGAAGCCTTGTTGGAATATGCCAGTTCTGGAACATAATGACAAATGTTGTCTGTAGCAGCTGCTGTCCTCAGCAGTTGTTCCAAGCTATGGAGCTTATTCAGACACAGTCCGGCTCTGTGTCCTGACTCCACACCCTAGATTAGCAAAACAGTTGAGTATATGCTTGTCAATCAGTATCTGCTCAAGTTCTGCTGATTTAAATTTAAAAGATTACCCTATGAAAGGTATAGCAAGGACACAATCTGCCTAAGTAACAGTACTAACAAAAATGTTGGTTTTGCCCATGTCTCTTGAGTACAGACCAATGGTTTTAAACATTTCATGCAGGAGTCTGTGAGCCACATCTTGGCAGCTCCTGACACCTAGGCTAGCTAGGTTAAAGGTAAAATGGCTTGTCTCTACAAGCCAAAAGCAGACCTTTGTTTAGCCTTGTTTAAAAGGAACAGAGTATAAACAAGTGCTTTACTGAGTAGGGACTGATAAAAAATAGACTTCAGAATTAAAATAGAGAAATGCCACAGACTCCTCCAGGAGGCTGCAAGGCAGGTGATTACTTGATTTTTACAAGCAAAAACTTATTGTTCTATTTCCACATCCACGATTTTACCATTGTAGCTTGGTTTTGCTAGAGAGGTGGTGCGTGGGAGGTACTCATGTCATATGGGTACCACAACCAGGCTGTAGCTGGACAACTGGTAATGCTACTGCTTGAAGGGACATAAGCAGCTGTAACTCTCATCCAACCTTGACTCTTTCAATTCTATCTCTGTTTTAGCTGTTACACATCTGTGGGGCTGTATAGCAAACTGTCTGGGGAAGGTTATACTGCTGCAAATATCTAGGCTGGGTAGATGAAGGGAGAGCAGTAGATGTTGTTTACCTTGGCATGCAGTAAGGCATTCGACACTGTCTCCCGTAACATCCTCATGGACAAGCTAAGAAAGTGTGGGTTAGATGAGAGGACAGTCAGGTGGATTGAGAATTGGCTGAACAACAGAGCTCAGAGGGTTGTGATCAATGGGGCAGAGTCTGTTTGGAGGCCCGTAACTAGCCGTGTTCCCCAGGGGTCTGTACTGGGTCCAGTCCTGTTCAATATATTCATCAATGTCCTGGATGAAAGGATAGAGTGTATCTTCAGCAAGTTCACTGATGATACCAAACTGGGAGGAGTGGCTGATATGCCAGAAGGCTGTGCTGCCATTCAGAGAGACCTGGACAGGCTGGAGAGTTGGGCCAAGGGGAAACCGATGAAATTCAACAAAAGCGAGCGTAAGGTCCTGCACCTGGGGAGGAACACCCCCATGCACCAGTACAGGTTGGGGGTTGACCTGCTGGAAAGCAGCTCTGCTGAGAAGGACCTGGGAGTGCTGGTGGACAGCAGGCTGATCATGAGCCAGCAATGTACCCTTGTGGGCAAGAAGGCCAATGTTATCTTGGGGTGCATTAAAAGGAGTGTGGCCAGCAGGTCGAGGGAGGTTATCCTCCCGCTCTGCTCTGCCCTAGTGAGACCACATTTTGAGTACTGTGTCCAGTTCTGGGCTCCCCAGTTCAAAAAAACCAGGGAACTACTCGAGCAAGTCCAGCAGAGAGCTACAAAGATGATCAGAGGACTGAAGCATCTCTCTTATGAGGAAAGGCTGAGATCTGGTTTTGTTTAGCCTGGAGAAGAGAAGACTGAGGGGGGAATCTTATCAACACTTAGAAATATCTGAAGGGTGGATGTCAAGAGGATGGGACCGGATTCTTTTCAGTGGTGCCCAATGACAGGACAAAGGGCAATGGGCACAAGTTGGAACACAGGAAGTTCCATCTAAACATGAGAAAAAACTTTTTTAACTGTGAGGGTGACAGAGCAGTGGAACAGGTTGCCCAGAGAGGTTGTGGAGTCTTCTTCCTTGGAGACATTCAAAACCCACCGGGATGCAGTCCTGTGCACCCTGCTCTAGGTGTACCTGCTCAAGCAGGGGGGTTTGATGAGACGATCTTCACAGGTCCCTTCCAACCCCTATCATTCTGTGATTCTGTGACTTACACTACTTTGTACTAGAGATTCAGCACATGGCATTTTGTGGAGTAGCACTTCACTTTGTCCAGCATTGACTATTACAGGTTCCTCTGCTCCTAACAGAATTTGTAATAGATTTTTATTGCAGGATTCCCCATTCTTACATCCCTGAATAACAGTCAAATAGCCAGCAAAAGACATGTAGACCTGGCCTCAGCTACGAGCACTGGAATTTAACCAGGGCAGCACATACTGTGTTATAAAAGGAGCACTCTTTAGTTACAGTGTAATGATTTGCAAAGTTACACTGAAAGTTTACATATGGCTTTATGAAATGTCTTTAAAAACCAAAAGCTCTACTCCATGGAATTTAATCAGAAGCTTAACCCCTGCAAAAAAATATTAAATTGTTAGGTTACATGAGAGAGGGAGAGAAGAGGAATGAGTATGGGACAGAACACTTACCAAGAAACCTCCAACCTTAAAATAGTCTTATGGTATCATAAAACCAAGAAATACTCTTCGTGGTGTAATAAAATGTGTTTGGCTAGTTTATAAGGTATTTTAAAAAATTTTTTTGTCTGTTCTGTAGTAAGAATATAGATATTACTTCTGACTCAGCCCAGTATTGGACTCTGATGCACTGGAATAAGATTCTCCAGGGATGATATGAAAAACCTTGTCACAAATGCAAAACTTGCTTATGGCAGAAGCTATATCCTTGTCCTTTCAGTTAGAAGTTAACTTACTTCTGCATATAGCACTTGCAGTTGAAAAACATCCTCAACTTAGGTAAAATACTCAGCAGTTCATTGTATAAGGATCTAACATTTTTGCTACCAGTATATACAAATCGATTGTCATAGTTGTTCTTTTAACATCTACCCAAACGTGACTGTTTGTAATATAAAATTTACACCGAAATGAAGAGAAGGAGCCTAAAGAAATGAGATTACTGACTCATACATTTATCTCCTAGAAATCAAGAAGGTCAAAGTCAGAATAGTATTTAACATTCAAATTAAATGTCATGAGCATAAATATGTAAACACTGTTAATAAATCTGTGCATTTCATTTCAAGCTGTGGTGTAAGTATTGCTTGAGTTTAACACATTGATAATTATTTTTTTTAAATATCACTGCAAATAATATTACTACTGTATGGAAAAAAAATCCAGATTGGGGTTTGTTTTTTTTTTTATTTAACTAGCAGTGTTAAAAATCTCAGCCAACTTATACCAATGGGTATGTTAGTATATGCTGGACTAGTTAAGATCTGCTTAGCACCTTGGAATTATGAAGGTTTTTCTAAGAAACGCATTCTTAAAAAGAAATGTGTTGAGAAAAGTAATTAGTACAGTAGGTATATATTTGTATGTAATAGCTGAACTTGTATCAAGAACTGATCCCCTGCACCTGATAACAGTACTGATACTATAAATTTACTTAAACAGACATAAACCAGAGTTCTATCAAGTGAAAATTGTTGATGAATATTTCAAGGTCTGATTTAATCTCTGCACTGTGTTGTTACATTGAGAAGGCAGAACTCTTTCCTGGCCAGGATAAAATCTTCACACTCTGGCTATGATCATTCCTTTCATGGGTGTATGTAGCCAAAGGGATCGTTATGAGCAGATAAGGTAGGTCAAACTTACTGTGTAGGAACAAGTAGAACTGAGACAATCTCATACAATTATCCAATACAGGACACCTAAACCACCTTTCTATTCTGAATGCAAACCAAATCAAATGCAAATGATTGCTCAGTGTTTAACCAAAGTCCATTTAGTCCTGTGTAAGCATCGAGGGAGATAATATAATTTTGCTCAACTCAAACTACCTTGCTGGTTTTCCTTTTTGTGAAAATACTTCAGGTTTTATCAGAGAAATATCACAAAATATCACAAAATTAGAAAGTAAAGGGTAAAAATAGCACAGAATGTCTAAAGAATACACAATGTTTTCAGTTAACATTCAAATTAAAATTCAAAAATTAATGTGTGACCATCCCAAACTTTGCTCGTCCCACTATTGTAAACTACTGTTATTATAGTTGAGTAATTCTTGTCTTTGACATGAAATTAGTTACACATAGTGAATGGTAGATGGAGGACAGACCCGAAATGCTGTCCTCAGAAACAGGGAAAATAAATTCAGTCATGCCATACTGATAGGAAAATTGTTATTAGAAATTAAATGTTAACTCCACATCATATGAACAGACTTGCATGAATCCTTTGAATCCTTTGCTTATTCAAAATTATTCTGGCATTCAAAATTATTTTAGCATTTATGCTACATAATACATTTAGGAGACAAAAAAATGTAAAATTCCTTGGTAGGATAGGTTCAGGAAACATCGACTGGACAGTGGGAGATTTCTACTTATAACTTGTTTATCTGTTTAATATAGCTTAATTAATTGTTTCCTTTTGTTCTGAAAAGGTCTCTTTTCAGTGTGGAATACACAAGCAATGGATACTAGTGCTTGTGTTATATTGGCATATTTGTGTTGGCACAGTAGACAATCAAAAATCAGTGATAACTACCAAATCTTTTCTAGCCAAGACATCAAATAAGTGTATAGTTCCACTTGATTTTCTCTAACTATAACAAGATGAAACCCATTTTGAAATCCCCCACCCTAATGCAATGTTTTAAATTTTTAAAAGTGCAGTTTTACTGTGCAACAACAAGTTCAATTATCATAAGGGGTGAACTGCAACATTGGTGATTAAAAAAAAGTGATTAGAGCAAAGATGAGTGACCCAGGATTGTAGGGATATCTTAAGCCAGATTTTAGTGCCAGAAAAAAATCTTTGTGAAATGATATTTTCTGTATGGCTCAAGGAAGAAAACTCCTTCTGGGGATGTTTTGGGGAGGTAGGCAACAATTCACCTGGTGACTGTTTCCACTCCTCCAAGTGAAGAATCATAAGATAAAACCCAACAGAAGTTTTAAGGTAAACAGAGGGCATTTTGTTAAAGATAAGGGGGCACTGGTGCAGAACAATGGGAGGAAGCTGTTGTCAGAGGCGTGAGAGCAAGACCTCCCAGCAAAGCATCCCTGTATGGAGATCCAGGGCCATGGGCTCCTGGGGAAATCCACCTGAGCCAAGAGGATCCTGCTGAGGAGAAAGAGCAGTGAAGCAAGAAGATGTACATGGCATTTATTACTATATATATCTGAGCTAACCCGAAGTGACATTTTGGGTGTACAGGGACTTTAAAAGAGCATGGCTATTTGCTTTCTTTGTTGTATATCCCCAGGGTGACCAGCTTCCTAGTGTAAGGGGAGCGAGGGCAGGGATAAAACTAAGGCAAGGCCACTAGACTGCTTAGGCCACAAGGTCTGATTGTTCTTGACAAGGTAACAGAAACATGTTCTCTTTGTAGGATATGTCTTTGGCCACAGAGGCCAGAAACAGTCCTGAGGCATATGCAGATTCCTTCCAGAAGTCTGATATTGTCGGACTCAGGAGAATCAATCTAATGAACATCCACAGTGGGAGCTTTGTCATAATAAATGGGTCATTGAGGATGCTGTCATGGATATCCATGCTGACATGAATCTTTGGAGACACGTGTGATGGCAATCAACTAGAAGTAACATATTATCATTACACCTATATCTCACTGAAAGACAAGTCTAGATGAATTTGATATTCAGAACTAAAAGCTATCTTAAAAATGGAGAAGGCTCCAGGAGGAGCTAAAATGGATTCAGAATGTGCTGCCATAAGGAGCTGGAGAATTTCAGTTTACATAGTTCTTCAAACAAAAGTTAAGAAATATTAGATTGCATCCTATGGGTACCCGGTTTCTGAGGAAACCCATCTGCTTTTTATGACCTCACTTTATTCAGCCAGAAAGTAAATTGGACTACCAAGGAAAGAGTGTGAAGATCAGATATGAAATCAAAATTTTTACAATACTAGAGTTGCTAGTCTTTTAAAATGCTTCTGCTTTTACCAGATAAGGAATTTGGGTTCTGGCAATACCAGGAGCAGACAAGTAAAAGTCACATTCAAAGATTACACTGCAGTTTTACTTTCTGGTAGAACAAAGTTTTCAGAATCTGAGAGATCAGCCAAGTGCAGTGAAATGACAAAATGTTACTATGGGTGCAGAAAATTTTTGCACCTTTTATATTGGAAGACAGTGCAGAAAATTGAATTCAAGCTGAGTTGAAGAAAACAGAATAATGAATTAGTCAGTTGTTTTACATTCTGATCAAGTGCAAGAGATGCTACGCGTTGGATTGTGTGACAAGAGGGATTCACAGGTCAGCGTGCATGGTACAGAGGTTCCCACAGGTCAGGGCACATGGTAGAAAACATGAATCCTCACATGGCATAAGCCCAGGTTCTCTCAGGAGACTACATTCTCTCCTAGATGCTGCACACTGCTTCTCCTCCATGCTTTAGATTAAATTTCTCAGTAGGTCAATCTGCTATGTCTGGAGCGGGAGAGAGATTGTAACAGAACTGGAAAAGCATTACCTGCAAACCCTGAAGTTGGGCAGTATGAGGGAAACACAGATGTGTGAATTGTGCATAATGCTGAAATGTGANCAAAAAAAAAAAAAAAAAAAAAAAGAATCTTGTGGTATGCTCTGTTTTCCCAGAATATACTACCAATAGATTTGGTAATTACATTCCAGCTTTGGTGCAGGGAACTGCCCCTTTATTGCTTATTCACAATGGTGCAGGTTAGAGAAAATCCAGCAAAAAATGTAAAAGTATATATTGTAGAGGTAAGTAGAGATTTAGGCTAGTTTAACTTAAATTATCTTAAGTCTTGCTCCAACCAGATTTGTTATGCTGAGAAAGTTTCCTAAGTTTTCACACACTGAGACTGTCGTTCTGTTTGGGGCATTACTTCCAAGAAGCCGTGGCCATCTTGCTGGATTTCCTGGTTTTATAGATGTGACCACGACACTCTGTCATCTTGCAGAAGGCTGGATCATAAAGTAGTTTTCACAGAGACTTGGGGTATCAGAACTGTGCAGTACTGATTCAAAAACTAAACAATAATTATCAACAGTTCATGCAAAGCTTAAATTATATTTTTAGCCTTTACATACACTTGGAACTTTATAGTTCATAGCTCCTGGATTGTGGTGACCTTTCTATAAGGAAAAAGATTTTTTTCTTTAATGGAAAGCTTGTAGTTTAAATGAAAAATGACCATGAGGAATTCTTAACATTTTCTTTTCCCACCCTCTGCTGGGAAAAAGAAAAGGCATCACATTGCAGCAGCAATTGAAATAGAAGGTAAAATATTTTTATAACAGTTTTTCTCTTCTTGAAAAAAAAAATGGTTTGTAAAGAGAGAGAGATACAGAATTGTCCTCTTCTGTATTTAGTCAAGTATCTACATTTCTTCTAGGGGATTTTGAGAAGAAAATCACCATCAATGGAGAATTTTTTTTTAAGGTATAGCTTCAAAAACTCTCTATTATGATTAGGGAGTACAAAAGATGACTATTGATTGTTGAATACTTAAAGTGATGATTTTATCTTCAAAAATGTTGAAGAACATTGCCGGAAAAGGAAGGAACATGGGTGTTATTTTGTTCTCTACCCACCTAAAAGTAGGTCTCTATTTTAAGGCAGATGTCTAAGTCAATGGAGATAAAACCAATGCAGTCAATGGAGTCTAGAAAACAAGGCAGCTGGCCGAACAGCTGACTACTTTGAGATGATCTGAATATCTCCCAAACTCCCCTGGCGCTATTGACTAGATCTCCTGTGCCTGTCATGAGTGCTTAGTTTACTACATCTAAGTGTGTTACTGAGAAACTAAATCCCACCCGGTAAGCGTACTCAATGTTTGTGTACAGGGACAAGTGCAGATTGACATAACTTCCTCTAGGTTCCTGCCTGGATCAGTCAAGCTCCAGTGTGGAAACATAATTGTGTTTACAGGCACAGCCCCCCAGATAAGGAGCAGGAAATGCTAGCTCATAGAGTGGCACTGACTTGTGTCCAGCTGCCTTTGAATGTGGACAGAAAAGCAGGTGTCTGTCGGCACCCCATCGAAACTTACTCAGAAGTAGCTACTCTAGCCTTGCTGTCTAGTAATTCAGCATACATACAAGATATTATTATTGCCAGAGACTACATTACAGATTCAGTGTGCTTACCTCACTGCTTTTCCTGAAGATAAAATCTTGCAGTGTGGGTCACAGTGAGACAGGACTTTCAGCTGCTTATTGAATCCTCCGAGTTATAAAAAAGTTCCTTTTCTCTGTGCTGTTCCTTGGTTCTGGTATCAGCCTGATTCTCAGCTGATGCTGAAACAGAGAAAGTAAAGAGATATCTCTCTTCTAACAATAGGTCTTGATATTTGTACCACCATCTGATAATAGGAGCTCAGCTGATGTGGGAGCCTAGATATGGAAGAGGCCATCAGTTGAAGATCAGAGTTCAAGAATGGAGAATTCAAGGAAAAGGAGTATTTCCACTTCACCTCTCCTCCTCCATTTCACAATGCCAATATTAACTGAGCAGAAATTACACATGTCTGAAAGGTGGTTATAAAATAGTCTCTTTTACTCACCTCTAATTTAAATTGCACAGTAAAGATATGCGCACACACATACACCCACACTCCTTAGACCTGGCCTGTCCTGGACTTCTGGGTTCCCTGAGTTGATATGATTGGTCATTTTATGAGACAACATATGTTGTGCCTGTATACATGCACAGCATACTTAGTCATTAATACCTTGGGTGACTGACTGACCTTCCATCTACCTTCAGCCAGAATGCTGCAGAAAAGCATTTGACAAAGTTTTAGAGACACTCTCCAGGTGGAAATTTCAAACAGTCCCAGAGATTCCTCAAGGCAGCTTGTGCTCTGTTTAAACCAACTGTTAGGCATAACCTGTGTGTTTCAATGCATGCTTCAACTACCAGCCTGGGTGGAGAATCTGCCCATCCCAGAGAACGCCTGGGCAGCTCTTTGCTCAGAGTTTACCAAACGGTACATAGGTGAGGTACTTGTAAACAATCCAAAGAATCTGTACCTATAAGTCCAGAAATTATCACATGGAAGTGAGTCTTCTGTACATAGATAATCAATAGCAAACAAATTATATATATGCTGAAGTGGTCACATAAGACCATGGGTCAGCTGAATTATCAAAAATTACTTCAATAGCAGTTCAGGGTGTCTCACCAGATTCAGCTGAAGATATTGTTCCAAGGACTCTTGCAAGGGAGACTCCCATCATCGTCTGGATAGTGACAGACCATTCTGTTCAGGAGATCTGATCTCCCGTGCAAAAGGCAAAGATCCCAATAAATTAATCTTTTTTAGCAACAGCAACAACAGCAGACCATGGGTATCTGCATAAAAAAAAGAAAACCTTTGCCAACACCAAGGAAAAAAGCTTCCTATACTACAAGAAGTTTATAAGCTATGTATACCCAAAACCAGAGATTCGCCTGTGTAGACAAGGCTTTGCTGAAGGCTGACTACTGCCTTCCCTTACGAAGGATTTAAATCATTCAGGTGCCTTGTACTGGCTTACTGTGGAAGCCTTAATTTCCCCCTGAAGTAAGTATTTGGTTTAGAATTAATTTATTCTGATTGAAGTTAACAAAGTCCATTTGTAAACTTACACATCTTGAAGTGTTTAATTTTTGTTATGTCTTCTCAAGTACCTTCTGCTATAAAATAATTACGAAGAACAGAGAAAAAAAATGACAAAACTAGTTGCATTTATAGTTAAAGGTGCCGTTTCTCATTCTGAGATTTGCCATTTATACATTTTAAGAGTCAACAGTTATGTGGAAAAACAATAGCTTCTGTGCCAATTTTTACTTGAATGAATTGAGATACGTGCCAGAAGATAGGATACTTTATGAATGTGTCTTTTTATATGCTACAGTATGTGTCTTGGAAATTTTACAAAAATTATGCCATCTGGTTATCCATTTGCTCATTATCAGCCATACAGTGAGGAAAAAAAATGTAGTTTGTTCAGCCTCACTAGATTCATACTAAATCAGAAGTGCAATTTGTTTGATCTAGTATAGTAAGATATGTCTGCTGGGATTGTTTAAAGTGAAAATACCAAGTGCCACAATCCTAGAGTATATTTCATCAAAGATGTTTCATTTAGTTCTTTGAATATAATATGAAGATAACAGATAAAGTCATTGTGTCATGCTAAATCCTTCAGATCAGTATTTATAAAAACTGATATCAGTGAAACAAATGTAAATACCTGTAAATTAATTTACACACATAAATCCAGTACAGTGGAGTGCCTAACATGGTCTGACAGATTTAGGAATTTTTATTTCAAGTCATTACTAAAAGAGTGTTCATGATGCAAAAGATACAGAAAGTTTTCATCATCTTTTATATTAATAACATAAAGCAATTACACCACCTATTATCCATGACTGAAAGAGAGTATTTGTTGGAAAAATGACGGATTAATTACCCAGCAGATATAGATTTCTATAATGCCACTGAAAATGAAGTAGCTACAGCATAACCACTGAAGATCTGATCTATGTCTATCTCTGACATATCAAATTGTTTTGTTTTGTTTCAAATGTCAAATGTCAAATTCTTAAAATTGAAATCCTTTCTTCATATGAGCAGCTTTTCAGAACTGGGAGTTTCTGAAGTAGTGAGACTTTTAAAAACCTAATGAAACAGTTTTCAGATTTAACTTTGGCAAATATACGTTAGTTAGAATGGTATTCACCTCACAGACATTTAGCCACCCAAAAGCTGGTGTTGCAACTCAGCTAGTTAAAGTTAAATTTGAAAAACAAACAAGAAAACAAATAAAAAAAAAAACCCACAGAATAAAAATAGGAATGATTATTTTGGTTCACTTGAAAGATGTGACCTCAGATTAATTTTTTGGGGTCTATTGATTAGAATGAAATATATAAACAATGGTTGTAGCAATGTTATTTACCTCCTTCTACTTTTAGCACTGCAGGGAGTACACCCATCCGGAATATTGAAGGCTAAGGGTCAAGTTTCCCTTCTGCTTAATTTAGAAAGAAGGTAATAAATTCCTGGAAGAGTTTCTTTAATCCAGCTACAAAATAACTTTCTATAGGTTGGACTCTAGGCTATAATTCAGGAGTATCTTTGCATTTTTTTTCCTATTTGGCTAATTTCCCGTTCCATATTCATCAGTCAACAATTCTGAAATATTGTGGTCTGTTGAAACCCCTTTCTTACAGGAAGTGGGGAAAAAGAGAGTGTGCATCAGGCCCTGAAAAGCTGAACTGAAGCTAAATATTTGCTTACCACCTCGTGCTTATTTCTTGCATCTAATTTAGTCCAGGCTTTATCTTGTGACCATCACCGTGATGACTGTACAACAAAGGAAATGATGACTAATTATTCTGCACTCAACAAATCAATTAATTTTCAGGATTATGAGAATCAGTACATGTGGATATTGTTGTATGCCACTGCTTATGAAACTGCACTTGAGGAGAAAAACTGAAGAGAAATGTTTCAAATTCTGGACTGGAAGCACTTACTGATTTTGTCAGTGGTCTCGCACAGGGAAGTTCAGAAACAGATGCTCTTTGATTATATTAATTTCCCATTTTCTATGCAAAAGAGTAAGATTTTATTTTTATATCATGCCATGAATGTTAGCCATTAGCCATAGTCACCATTATTTTAAAATATGAATACATTGAAAAATAATTTTGGGGAGGTGCTCTTAAAAGTATTTGAGAAATATGTTAATTATGCCTGGCATTGATTACATTTGAATTAGTGAAACCCTGACCTGCTACAAATCTCTTGTCTCACAGTTTATAAAGATTCCATTTTGTTTCCTGCCAATACCTGCTTAACAGTGAGCTAACACAGATGGCGTGTTTGTACCAACAATACTTACGATTTTATTTACATGAAGTTTTTGTCAAATCCTATTCTCAGATTAGTCTTTGCTCTTCATGGTGTTCTGCTACTTCAATAAGACAATATTATCTTTGAATTTGTTGGTCTTAAGAGATCAAGCCTTTCTCCCCTCCCCCCCCGCCTTCTCCAAATGAAAATTAATTCAAGTGATACTGATTTGTCTCTGTGTCAGTGGCTGAGGAAAGGAATGAAAAAACAACTTGCTGCCACTTGAATTTATTTAAGACACAGAAGAAATATCCTTACGTGCTATTAGCAATATATCTCCATAAGAATAATTCAGCTGAACAGTTTCTCATGGAGAAGTATGTTTTTACATTTTACAGAGAGGGTAATAAAATGATACATCTTTTGTTTTTCACAGTGTCTCTCAAAACTTGTAAAAATATTTTAATCTAAAATGAACCAACCAACTCCAAACAAAGAAGCAAACAAAATTGCCCGCAAGAGAAGAAACTGTTCAAGGTTATTGTAAAATATGTATTTTGCTTTTGCTATTTTTATTTAATTTGCCATTCATATGAGCAGAGCATTGATCCTGTATTTGTGAGGTTGACTTCCCATAATATCTGTCAGACACTGCCTTATATTTGCTGTTCAGGTACTGCCTGCTGTATGTTAGGCTAGTTAGTTCTGTTGTCTAACATTAAATGGTTTGTATTTTGGTTTTCATTATGTTGCTTTGTGAGACACAGCCTAATAAGGGACGGAACAAACACTACTGCTTTATACATCAGTGTGCTGTGTTGTAACTACTTGCTAATGCTGTACAAGGGTAGGTACATCATGTTCCAAAAGGAAACAGAGCTGAAGGCTATCATCTGAAAGACAAAGCAGTGCTAGATGTTGAAGGTAGCTGATAAAGGCATCCTGGTTCATGCAGAACTGACCTTGAAAACTCTTCAGTTACCTGTACTATCATATGTCAGTATTAAATAACCTGAAGATGTCATCCAGAAGCAAATCTCACTCCATAAATGGGGCAGCTGCAGTCCTATACATATAGATGCTGGCAGTGTTGTTGGAGGCCCTACTTACTTCTGGCACCTGATGCTTCTTACTCTCAACAGCAGCAACTACTATAATGCTTGCTCCCACGCTTTGTGCTGAACTGCCCTTTCAAAGGGCTTCTCCCTGCTTCTCCCAACTTGAGATGACTGCACAGTTCCCAGTTAAATGATCCTCCATGACATAATGCAGAAAAATTAGGTGCGAGTGGGGCTGCTTGTTTTTTCTGTTTACATCTGGCAGCTCGACAGTGAGGCTTTTCTGGGCTCTTCTGGCACGAGAGGGGTCTCGCTGACTTCAGAATCAACACAGAGGTTCTCTTTTGCCTCTGATTCATGTAGAAGGAAAGGATTCAGTCCACTGAGAAATGCCATGAGTAAGTTACCCTACTGTAGCTTCAAGACTTCCTATGACTGTAGAAAAAATACAATTTCACAGAATTCTCTGCAGCCTGAATTATAAAATTTTTATTCCCATCAAAGGATATTCACTGAAAAAAGAGTCACTAAGTTTATTTAAAATTTATCTTAAGATACCTTTATGTAACTTTTTAGCAAGACAAATTCTATAAATGTGATAAACATCTAAAAATGTTACATATTTGGATACTGTTTCTGTTTTGCTATGTACACATCAACTCCCTTTAACCAAATGGTTCTGTGCCAGCACCATGACAGTTAGAATCTGAGGATGTGGTGGTAAAGAACAAATAAGTAAATAACAGAGGCTAAACTGTTTTGTTCTAAACTCTGGGACATTTTAAAATTATAATCATAAACAATAGGGTGCATATCTGGCTATGCAATTCCTCTTCTCGATTCTCAAATTGAAGCATATTAGGTGCACTGTATAACATAGCAGATATCTTGTCATCCCTTAATGACAGAAACTGCATGCCATTTACCTAGGTAGATTTTTGGGTTGAAGATTTTGTACACCACTAATTGTAATGTACCTGAAGTCAAATAAAAGACAATCAGAAATGAAAAGGAAATAATAATTTTACAAAGAACTCTTCAAGCACTTTTTTCCCCTTCTTTCAGCTCTCATTTAGTTCCAAAATTTCCTCGGTATTGTCTTATGCTCTCTGTAGCAAAATAATGTAAACTACATTGGGTTATTTTAAAAATCCACATTTTAAATTTCATTCTGTCATTGCTCCTCACACGGTCATATTATGTATATCAAGAAATCAGTCTGTATGAAGTTGAATCCTGAAATCACGGGAAATGTTACACCTGACTTTTGTGGGATCATAAATTTGATAGAACAAAGCCTCACTGGAGCTCCATTGGCTAAGCTAACATCCATACCTAAGTTGGAATGGGAAGGAGCTGGCTGCAATGGATGAAAAAAATGTGGGGAAACCAGACAAGTGGACCTTTCTCTCAATCCCAGTGCAGTCTTCTCAGGACTGCAATATACTCAGATCTTAATAGCACACTTCCTTTTCTGGGAGCCATTAAAAACTCATTTTATATAGCAGAGGATGAATCAGGTGCAAGTGCTCCGTTAATATAGCTAGACAAAGCACTGTGGACTGTGTCATATTTGGACCAGAATTCCCAGTAAGATCTATTGCTAAGTAGCTATATAATAGCTAAATGGCTTCTGTATACATCATATGTGAGTTTCTTGAAGATCGGTGTCCAGAAAAGATGACAGCTTGCCCAAAGATTAAACAGAACAAGGAAAAAAAAATACAAAAGTTTCTTAAATGAACAAGCAAACGAAAACAATTTTTAAAACATGCCACAGCAAAGGCTGGGACTGCTAAAATTTGGACATTATGCCTGTGTAACAACATAAATTCTAAGCAGATATTATGCAGCTTAAAGTAAGAAAATTGTCAGTGACAGTAAAAAGCAGATTTGCACGCATATGTATTAGGAAGCTGACTTTCATTAAGAGTTATAATAAATAGGCATGGCAATGATCCACATCATAGTCATCATATAAATGTTTGCTCATAACACTCCTCATTAACAAAGCCTCTTCATCCACAATTAAAAAGTGTAAGAAAACTTACTAGTACTATGTATACCACCATGCTGCTATTGCAGTATCAGAGTTGATAAAGCAGTCTAATATTGAAAAGAAAAAGAAAGCTGTCAAAGGAATATTTCTGCCTTTCACCAGATGGTGCACACCTTGCATATTTAGTGAACTGAATTTAAATAAAGACTTCGAAAAGAATATCTTTCTAATTACTTGTAGGCTGCAGAATTCTTAAACATATTTGATTTAATATTAATATGGTATGTTTTACCAGATGATTTATTTGATGTAGTATGTAATTTTTTTGATCCAGTATCTCCCACATAATACATGACATACCTGCTGTGACAGACAACATATCTAATTCAGTAAGGCGAAAGTTTAATTCTACAGCTTCTTTGCTCTTCTGAATCTCTTGAATAAAGATATATTTTATTAGATTACTGTGTATTAATTTCAGTTTAAACTATTTCAAATCCAGTATTATGCACATTAAGAAAAAGTAAACCTAGCTCATGAGTGAAGAAAAAAAAAAAAATAGAACATAACAGCTTTGCAAATGTGCTTGCATACAAACCACTTGACTTCAATATGCTACTCTTGATAAGTGATATTTGTAATTAGGATTATTTCAACAGCTGCTAATATTCGTGAAAATAAAAGTAATTTTTAAAGTGTCATGAATTCATATTAGCATTCTATTATTACTCGTTAGTTAAAAATAATGTCATGTAGCAGAGGAACAGAAACATTATCATGTATCCATCCACATGCACTGAACTGTCAAAAGATATTTGCAAT
Source organism: Sula dactylatra (assembly GCA_013389905.1). Taxonomy (NCBI): domain Eukaryota; kingdom Metazoa; phylum Chordata; class Aves; order Suliformes; family Sulidae; genus Sula; species Sula dactylatra. The sequence goes on along the minus strand of WEKW01023361.1, from coordinate 5,452 downwards.
TTACCTGTAATCTGAAAATTGGTATCCAAACTGTCTGAAGCATAAGACATAAGGGATACATTTGTAGACATCAGGAATGATCTCAAAAGACAGACATAAAATGTCCTGGCTGATAATGCTGTTCAGTGAGATTTTGTCGATATATGCTAGTCCTTTTAGTGCATTATTTGACATGATATACACATTGAAAGTGAAGTTGAGTAGAATGGCAAATTTTGAAAGAATCTTTAAATTATATTTCTTTCTGAATCACGAAGAAAATGAAACAGTTTACAGAACAGAATTTTTGAAAAATTTGATATAGAAAAGTACTTCTCAACATGAATTTAGAGCATCAAAAGCATTCAAGGCAATGGAAAAGGGAGTCTGAAGAAACTCTAAGTGGAACTGGAAAGTTAATTTTTGAAAAATCACATTCTTCTTTAATGGGGAAGCAAAAATAAAGCCTTCACTGACTTTTTTTTTAATGAGCTCTACTTCAGACTTTGTGTATTGGCCTGAAATATATTAATAATTCCTGCATGTGTAATTGAGGAAATTGCATATTTTAGCTCATATTTTTAGCTCCTATTTTCCCCAATCACGATTTCTTCCTCAGTAAGAACAGCAGAGTAGTTCAAATGTGTAGCATCAAATCATCTCTATGTATAACTCTAAAAAGCATTTCCCATAAATGTGGAATTAAGTGCTTTCACAGGCTGTCAGATCAATAAACTCATTCCACACCCACAACTGGATACATGGCATTTACTGTATTTCACTTGTGGAACCAGTACATTCAAACTCTCCAGTGTCTGTGAATTTATTCCTTTAACTTGATACCATTAAAAGAGAGGTACCTGGAAAGCCTAAGCTTCAGTCTCCATTGATCAGAGCTTACAGCTGAACCACACTAAGAAGAGAGGGTTTATTGAGAAGCAGTTGTTATGCTGATATAGTTATACGGAGAGCTGTTACACCTGGTTATTACACCTAGAGTCAGCATTGAATATAAACACACAGAAGCAAAAGACTCAAATCCTTCATATACATTTTCTCAAATGAAAACAGAATGAGGTTTGATTCACAGTAAAAAAAGTGTAATTTATAAGTCAGAGAAATTTTATTAATTTTATAATAAGTGAAAAACGCTAGACTCAGAAGTCAGGATTGCTCCTGCTGAATTTGTGCCAAATTAGAAATAAATAAATAAACAAATAAATAAAATCTCATGCCAAAAGGCGCTCTGAATCTCTGACATGCTGGTTAGGAAACTTTCCTAGAAATGGTGAGTCTTGGGTGTCAATTGCTCTCCTCACTCCAGTTGGTATATTGCACATATTCTGTAATTCCTAGAACAAATCCTCTCAGGAGAGAAAAGGAACTGAGTCAGGTTTTCCTAATAGCTGAGTGATTGATTAAATCACTGCATAGAGTAAGGGAAATCACAAATATATTGTTGTCATCTTTCTGTACTTGTTTGCAGGAATATTTAAAAACTGACATACTTTAGACATGAGGTAATAATTCAGTTACTCAATACAAGAACGATTCTGGAAGGTAACAGGAGTCTAAAAGACCACAGAAGCCTGGGAAACTTTGGTGATGAAATAAAATGTAGATCTTTCTCAATGATTGTTGGGCAAGGCCTTTTAATACTAATTTTGGACACAAGCAACTGAATTCTAAAAATCCTCTTTGGGCTTCTCTGCTCTATTTTTGGACCTCACCATTAAATCTTGTAAAAGAAAGTGATGCAATCAGGGAACAGCATCTTCTGGTTCATTTAAATGTAACTGCAGGAGTGATTCTTTAAAATCACTTAAAAGGCTAGAAAGCCTCAAGTATAAAGTCGTTTGGAAAATGGTGCTTTCTACAGGTCAGTGGGTTAGCCCATCAACTTACAGTTTCCATCTCATTTATTAATATATATTCTTCATGCAACCCTTAATCACAGTCAAATCCACCAAGGCACAGAATTCAGCCAATAGTGAAAAAGCACACCAGCAGCTCTACCACACTCTACTGAATAGGCATATGACTACTTGCCTTCTTTACAATGGTTGTTAATTCACTAAAAACTCATAACAAACACCTCCAAACGTACTTTTCATTAAACTACAGGAATCATGAGAAAGGTCTGCATTTATCACGAAAATTGCCTTCAATAGTCTGTCAAGACTCCTGTTGTCAGAACGTCTGTTGTAAAAAAGCTACTCTTTGTTTGCTAGGGAGACTGGTCAACTACTAACAGTTCCAAGGTTCAGGAAATCTTTTTATAAGATTTATGGAGGTTCAAGAGAAATTGGTGTCTTTATTCTGCCTGCTTGATGCAGACTGATGATGAAACTGGTTTAGCCCCAATCAACAACTAAGCACCACACAGCCGCTCGCTCACTCCCCCACCCCTGTGGGACGGGGAAGAGAATTGGAAGGGCCAAAGCAAGAAAACTTGTGGGTTGAGATAAGAACAGTTTAATAATTAAAATAAAACAGTAATAATAATAATAATAATAATAATAATAATAATATAATGAAAAGGAAAATAATGAGAGAGAGAGGTGAAACCTCGGAAGAAAGAAAAAAAAAAAAACAAGTGCTGCAGCTGCTCACCACCCCGCTGATCGATGCTGCCGGTCCCTGAGCCATGATTGCTGCCTTCCCCAGCCAACTCCCCCCAGTTAATATACTGGGCATGACGTCACATGATATGGAATACCCTTTGGCCAATTCAGGTCAGTTCTCTTGGCTGTGCCCCCTCCCCTCCCAGCTTCTTGTGCACCTGGCAGAGCATGGGAAGCTGGAAAAGTCCTCGAGCACTACCTAGAAACAACTAAAACATCAGTGTGCTATCAACATTATTTTCATATTAAGTCCAAAATGCAGCACCATACCAGCTACAGTGAAGAAAATTAGCTATCCCAGCTAAAACCATGACAGTGAGGAGTCTAGAGAGAGTGAGCAACAGTTTTATACTACTTTAGAAAAAGTTACTTTTTGGATTCCTAGTCCAGGTGTATTTTTCTCAACTTCAACAAAACCAAAGAAACAATTAAACAATATCTTCTCATTGTGCTGACAATGTTAACCTCATTTACAAGTATACAAATGCACTTGGCATATTCATTGAGTACTAAAACTTGACACAAGTTAATAGCTAATAATCTGAGACTGTACTGGAGGCTAAGTTGCTAGCATTCCTGGTTAAGGTAAGACTAAAGCTGGAATGCTCCAATTCTCACACAAAATCTCCAGATGATACTCTTAAATATCAGGCTTTTTAATAATAATTTTCAAGATTTGGGAAGACTGATGAGTGCTTTAAATGTTTGAGCAATACCTGGCTGAGAATTTATGTTATTGAACTTCCCATTGAGTAAGTGAATGATATTTATATTTGCTTATATTACCTACAATAAAAGAATTAAAATCTCTTAATTATTTGGAACAGTAAGAAAACAAATACACACATCTCCCTGTGCTTTGTTCCAAAAAACTGACAACCATTTTTCCTTCTTTCAACTAAAAAAGACTTTCTGCATTCAAAAATCTCCTCACTGACTATTTGCAAATTGGATGTTCCTATGGACTAGTGTCAATGAAATAATCCCTTTTACTGTGTAACTGTGTTTAATAGGTTATACTTCACACAGATTTTTCTGTTCCTCAAGCAGCAGCTTACACTACAGAGTTGTTTTGCTGAAATCAATGAATGTATTTGTAGCATAAAATAATACTTAGCACCAGTAAAGCTTGCAAAAGCTAGCACATCATGACTAATATATTTATTTCTATGTCAATGCCTGTCTAGAATTCCTACATTAAAAATTAACCTTTTTAATAATAGATATCCCAATTTGAAAATGAGCGTACTCTTGCATGCTGAAGAAAAAGACACTCCTCATTTCTTTATCTTTGTATTTTAAGTGCTGCAGTCTTCTCATGTGGTCTAAGAATAATTTTTTCTCTACTGAAAGACTGAGACTGCAGCCTCTAGCTATATAAACTTTTACATTAGTGATATTAATTTTCTGCTACCAATGCAACTAAGAGAGGATATGCTTTCATTGACATTTCCCTTTGAAGTGAAATCCTAAAGCTTTAATTTTTATTAATGCAAATCCCTGCTAAAAAATGACTTATCCCTGGTCACATATGAGGCAAAATAAGATCTAAAGGCATCTTTGCTTTCAGACTTCAGCATACAACAGCTGCTGCCTGCAGTCATACAACCTTAGGCTCTGATAATGTCAGCTTTTATAACAGAGTAGGCAGGGAGAAACTGCTACTTGAAAAGTAGACTTCTAAATAAAATCCTAAACTTCTGGAGGATGGTAAAAGGATGATGGAGTGCTTTACAGAATCTGAACCTGAGAAGCACTTAAAAGACAGGAAAACCTCACAAAAAATTATATGATGGCTGTGACACTGCAAGGTTCACAGAAGAAAATAAGGAAATGGTGGTTTCCTAATGAATGTGTTCCTTACAAATTCACAATTACATGTCAGAAAGTTGTGATGTCTCCTGTCTGTTCTGTACTGCTATAAAATAAATGAAGTCCTATGATTTTCGTATGGTTACAAAGCAAAGGTCAAAGACCAATAGCTAAATCATCATTATCTATAGAAGTAGTACAGCTGTCCAAAGCAACATTTTGGAGAACCGGGTACAGAATGCACTTAGTATAAGATTCTGGCTGCAATTCTGTTTGAGCTGGTCATGTTATAATAAAAATATGCAATTGCTCAGTGCATCTTATCACACTTTGCAAAGGCCACTGTCCCACTGCCTAGTTACTTGTGCATAGATACAGAAATCGATGTTGTTATACCATTCCTCCACATACACCAGTCTAACCTTAATGCTTTCTACTTCTATGGGACTTTACAAATATTTAAAAATATGAAATATCACATACATACAAAATAGTAATGGCAGACTGAATTTGGGCCTCTAGAAGTTAGTTAAGTTTTCTTTCAACTTTATTTATCAGCTGAATTATGCAATGACTTCTCAGCTGATGTAGACCAGATCAACCTACAAAAGTACAGCCACCCTAAAACGTGATTGCACAGGGCCGGTGGTAACTCAGTAGCACTCAGCAGCTTCTTTGTTAGTCACACCATGTACCTTATCAGTCAGCTTGGAATATGGGCAGACCAAACTCTTTCCTGATTATAAAGAACAAAATAGATACAGCAGTATTTATCCTTCCAAAAGAGGATTTTTTCCCTCTAGCATCACTGGTATCAACAGTGTACTGGAAGCAGCAAATACTTGTTTGTGCACATTATGCCTGTAAACCCCTAAAAATTTATACAAAGAATCAGCTACATTCAGGCCCTCTGAGAGGGCTGAATTTGTCTCTGACAGAATAACTGCATTGTATTGTCAACCATTGCACACGTATGCGTGTGGAGTGTTCAGCTGAGCTACACAGTTACGCCACATGAAGAAGAGAGCAATGTGGTT
>WEKW01023359.1:1471-16554 GCA_013389905.1 Sula dactylatra | reverse complement strand
TTTTGTCAGTTCTGTGCTAAAGGGTTTAACACCAAAGTTTTGTGAAAACAGTTTGTTTTCTTGAAGTGGTAAATCTGCTACTATCATACAGCTGTGCAGGCAAAGCCCAATACTTGCAAACTGTGTTTGAAACCAAACTCTTTTTTTGTTCTGTATGTTCAACCTTCACACTACATACATGCACATTTGAAAGAACAGTTTCTACATCCTGAATCATTTTCCTACTTTTCTTCAGGCAAAAGTATACACCTATGGTACTCCCAGGTGCACAGAGAGTCTGAGAGGTAAGCTGCACCAGAGACAGGAAAATAGAGAGTAAAGCTTGCCTGCATTCAGACAAAGAAGCAGCAAGGACAGCGATGGCTACTCAAGAGACAGAAAAATACAACAGCTAAGGAATGAAAGAACTCACCCAACTTGCCCATTTGGCTAAGAGCTTCTTTAAGAAATAAAGCTCTGTGCCACATTTGGCAGGATGACCTTAAGGAGACACAAGGCCAGAGAATGTAGACAGACTGCCTGGCAGACAGGACTAGACACAAAAACCAAGCAGTTCTGAACAGCTAAGTAAATACTTGTTTTGAAAGGGAACCATTCCACCCTGCCACATTTAACTCTACATGGTAGGAGGGCACAGCAACAAAGGCCATTTTGTAACTGAACACAATGACCTGTTATTAATGTAAAGTTTAATGCCAGTGAAAGCAGGGGAGGACAGGCACTACTTTTAGATAAAGTAGATGTATAGCTGCATGCACCACTGTCACAACCCAATTTTATCTGTCAGTTTTTAATTCCCTCTGGAATTGAGATACACTGAAAACTGTTGTATCCAGTCTTATTTAAGCTGTGAGACACAAGTTTTTCCTTCCATATGCATTTGGTCAGGTCCTCTGGAGAGAAGTCAGAATTCCTGGGACTGACCATCAGCTAAGGAATGAAAAGACACAGTGACTTACCTTTATATTTAACTAGAAAGCTATGCAACTGCTGGTCAAAACATTTCACTGAGAAGCTCAAAAAGACCACCATCATTTGCTGAAGATTCAGGAGGTATTGTGGACTTTAACAGTAGCTTTGAACTCAGATAAATACCTATTACTAAGCTGTTTTCCAAGCATGAATGCTTGCAAGCATTCAGAACAGAGATTGCAGAATGTAAACTCCTTTCAAACAGGATAGAAGAAGTCTGTATGAATAGAAGATACCAAAGGCTTGCCAAAACCCCAAAGCCATACTTATGGTGCTACTGTTTTCCCAGTCTCCAAACTGCCTAGACTTTGCTCTTTAAGCAGTTCTATAGATGTCCATAGATTAAATACCTCCATTTTCTAATCAATCTAATGCAGTAATTGGACTTTCCCTCCAGCTGCCCTGGACGGAGGCTAACTGTCAAAAGTCATTCTGATTCAACACATTAGACAGAATAAAACTGAGGAAGTACAATATAAGCAGAAATAAGAGAGTTGTGTTCTTTATGAAGAGAGAAGGACGCACACATAAAAACCAAAGACAACCTTAAGTCAAATAAGTGACCTCTGAGGCAATGTGTAATACCTAAAACTTTTTTCTTCCCTGGTCAGTGACGCTAAGGTAGGCTAGAAGTAAATAACTAATTCACAATGTCTGCCTGATCCACAGTTCAAGATCAGTAGCGCTGAGAATGAAATAAAAATTCTCCCTTCTTACCCATACATTGTGCTGATGGACCTCCCTGGTGATTACCACAGCCCAGCAGCACAGGTGTGGATACCACTGTTCTTAAAACACAAGCTGCTAGAACACCTTTATAGGTCGGGAAACCATGTTGCTGCCCCAGCTCACCATCTCCAGTGATTGAAGGATTACCTCCAAGCCAAAGGTCCATCCTAGCAAACAGGAAATCAAGCAAAGGTGTCTGGGGGCTTGCTTGGATGAAAAAGGAATTAAATTCCAACATAAAAACATGTACAGGATGTGAAAGCAGGAATATATAAGCAGCGTCCAATCATGCACGGATGAGGTTAAGAAAGCTAAAGCCCACCTGGATTTCAAGGGCAACAAAGAAGATCTGTACAAATATATTGGCAGCAAAAGGAAGACTAGGGAAAACATGAACCCACTGCTGACCAGGGACACAGAAAAGGACACGATACTTCATACTTTCCTTGCCTCAGTCTTTACCAGTACAACTGGCCTTCAGGGATCCCAGGCCCATGAGACAGTAGGAAGTCTGGAACAAGGAATACTTACCCTTAGTGGAGAAGGTTCACACTGATGAATATTTAAACTGCACAGACAAAAGTCCATGGAGCCTGAAAGGTTGCACCCACAAGTGCTGAGGGAGCTGATGGATGTCATTGCAAGGCAACTCTTGGTTGTCTTTGAAAGGTCATGGGGAACAGTGGAGACTTCTGAGCAGCAGGAGGAAGCAAGGATCACCCATCTTCAAGAGGGGCAAGAAACTCTTGCTCTCTGGGCAACTACAGATTAGCCAGTCTCAACTCAGTCCCTGGGAAGGTGATTGAGCAACTAATTGTGAAAATCTCCTCCAGTCACATGAATGACAAGAAGGTGCCTGGAAGGAGTCAGCATAGATTTATAAAGGGGAAATCATGTCTGACCAACCTAACAGTCTTTTACAATGACACAACTGCCTTGGTGGACAAGGGGAGAACAGTGGATATTGTTTATCTCAACTTTAGTAAGACTTGACACTCTCATAATATCCTCACAAAGCACACATTAAGTACACGTACATACTAGGTAAGTATTAAGTACATACTAGTTAAGTGGGACAGTGATGTAGACTGAGAATTGGCTGAACTGCCAGGCTCAATGGGTTGCCATCAGTGGCATGAAGTTCAGCTGCAGGCTAAGTCACTGGCCTCCGTTGATACTGCATCCAGTATTGGTTAACATCTTCACTAGTGACCTGGGTGATGGGGGAGAGTGTACCCTCAGAAACTTCAGATGATAAAAAACTTGCAGGAGTGCCTGATAGGCCAGAAGGGTTGTGCTGCCATCCAGAAGGACCTCAACAGAGCGGAGAACTGGGCAAATGGGAACCTCAGAGAAATTCAGCAGCACAAAAGGCAGAGTCATCCCCTTTGGGAGGAATAATCCCATGTACATGCTGGGAGCTGACTGGCTGAAAAGAAGCTTGGCAGAGAACCTTGGAGTCCTGGTAGACACCAAGCTGATCATGAGCCAGAAGAATGTACCCTTGCAACAAATATGGCCAACACCCACCTGGACTGCATTAGTAGAAGCATTACCAGCAAGGGAGGTGATCCTTCCTCTCTACTCAGCACTGGTGAGACTTCTGTGGGGCTGTCTCCAGCTCTGGGCTTCCCAATAAAAGACAGATAACTAGAGTGAGTCCAGTAAAGGGCCACAAAAATCATAAAGGGACTGGAGCATCTCTGATATAAGGAAAGGCTGAGAGACCAGTGACTGCTCAGTCTGGAGACAAGGCAGCTCAGCAGGAACTTAGCCATAAAAATATGATGAAAGGAGTAAAGAAGATGGAGCCAGACTCTCCTCTGTAGTATGAAGTGACAGGACAAGAGGCAATGGGCACAAACTGAAACACAGAGAAGTTAATTTGGAAACTCCATATAGATTTCATTCCATATGAAAACACCTTTTCATGGTAAAGTGTGGTCAAGCACTGGAAGAAGTTACTCAGATTGTAAAGCCTGACCCTGGAAATGTTCAAAACCCAACTGGATACAGGCCTGAGCAGCCTGCTTATGGTGAACCTGCTCTGAGCAGGAGGTTGGACTAGAGGCCTCCACAGGTGCCTCCAACCTCAGCCATTCTGTGTTTCTGCAACAACACATAACAAATCTTAAGGAAATTCTTTGAAATGGATTTCTACCCAGACTCTGGAAGTAACTTGAATCAAGTGGAGGTAACAAAGCCAAGACAGAGGATTCCCACTCAGCTTTTTGTACAAAACCAGTGATACAGTAATTTCCCCCCTATTTTGAATTCCTCAGGAAGGAATAGAGACACTGTCTTCCGAAGGCGAATTCACATTGCTGGGCACATACTGTCACATATCAAGAATATAAACTCACTCTGAGCCCCTCAGGAGGGGAAAATACCCACAAAAAGTGTTTGCTAACTTTCTACACTGTACCTCATGCTACAGAACTGGTATGTCAAGATATAAAACAGTATCTGCAAAAGCCCTCTCACTTACCCTCTGTCAAATGAATATGAATTCTTTCACAGTGATAGTTGATCCATTGATTTTTATTGTCCTTGCCCTGCAGCTGGTAAATGCTATTTTGACACAGCAGTCAAGGCCTATACTAAATGCAAATTGAAGAAAGCACGTAAATGAAAGCAATAAGCTCTAACCAGTAAATACTACCATTACAAGTTCAGTTTCAGTGTCATTCCCTTTAAATTCTTGAAGCACATTTACAAGGCATTTTTCACATCTAAGAACATTCAATGATCACAGATCACACTACATGAAAAGTATCCCAGCGACTACTCCTGGATTCTGATTGATGCGTACTGAAATCTTGGCAGATTAGTCACAGGAATAACATACATCAAACTGAAATCAGTACTTCATTACCAATATGTGACCACTATCTCTAGCTATCTTTAAGCACCAGAAGTTCTGGCCAGGCAAGAAATCCAAGAAAAACATATAACTTCAGAAACCGAAGGTAACTGAAATTTGACTTTCTTTGGCAAAACATTACTAGTCATCTGATTGTTGCAAGTCAGCATCACTAGAGAAAAGCCAAGGACACCACAAAATGTTACTGATATAAGGGAACTAATTCCCATGCAAAAGAAGCTTGCCGGGAGTATGGGATATACAGTTTCTACCCATTATTGATGTCAAAGTTCAGCTATTTCATTTGTGATACAGATTTAAAGCAAAGACTCTCCAGATGCATGGAGATACATCTGTATCCTGTCAGTTTGCTCGTTCAGTAATTACTTCCCAATAGTTCTAGATTCATCTCTTCAAACGATATACATATGCACTGAATTAATAGCTGTACTAAAATATTACTTCCACAGCTACTTCAACAGGTGAATATTTAATAGATAAACATTCAGGTTGTGCAATGTCAAAACTATTGAACCATGGAAGTCAAGAAGCAGCCAGAAAGCCTACAGTTTTAAATATTTAATGATAACACACACTATACAACACTGAACACAGCTACTCTGGAGACACCAATTTAAAAACAGTTTTACTGGAATTTTCCACTGCAGTTAGTAGGAAAGACACTTTTTTCTAGAAATGCAAACACTACACCAAATCCAAGTTTTTTCACTGCTTTAGTATTTAATTTCTTAACATCAAGATGAACTGATTTAGAATTTAAGTCAAAACTGAAAGTTAACAGGTTAAACAAAGAAGTTGCCAAAAAGAATAGAGACCCATTCCCTACAAATGAGCATTTCTGTTTTTTACTGTCTGCTACTACTTTTAGACACCTCAGCACCACAGATCCATCTTTATCTTACAGCTTATTAGTAGTATAGAGGACAAACAAGAGGGTTTGTTTTACCTGCAAGAACTTTAGGAAAAAGTGTTATTAAATTCTAAACACCTCAACATAAGGTATTCTTGCAAGACTTTAAATCTGAAATCTTTAAATGTTAAAACCAGGATTTTATTAAATGTTTGTGTTCAATAACTTCCAGTGTAAACTTTCAGCTTAGAACACTGCCTTATAGATGGTATCTGTTTATTTTAAAACACATGTTGCCAGTAAAAAAAAAGCCAACAAAAAAATCCAAATAAATTACCGACCAGTCTGTGCAGATGAAAATGGGTTAAGCCTTCCTGCAAATCAGACAGATTTATATTGGGAAGAGGAATACATTAGGAATATATAACCCCCCTTGGCAAGCACAATAAAAACAAGGACATATTTCTTCAGTTTTGTTACAGCAATGTTCTCAGAGACCATTGTGCCAGGCAAGAGTTCTTAACTTGCACTTTAATTAGTATATGAGACACCATGACTCAAGAACTCTTCTTAATTTGATTTCTAGTAACAAGATGCTGCAGCACACAACACAGACCAGGTCTCAGCTGTCACTAGCTAGTGATAGGTTGCTGTCTGAAACATTGCTGTATATTCATCAAGTTTACTTTCTGCCTCCTCTCAAATGAAAGATAGATCCATGCCAAACAAAGCTTGAAGGCCACTTTTCCCAGTATATACAAGACTGCCTTGTTAAACATGTACATGCTGTGCTGAGCTTATGTTCATGGTGCAAGCTTGCAGCAGCATTTGTTTCTGTGGGCAAAGCAAATTGGAAACACGGTAAGACCTCCCTCTGTAAAGGCAATTTAGACTCAACTCTGTGGAGCTACAAAAACAAAGTACTCAACACAGCTTCACTTATGTTTCCAGATTAAGCTAATAAACATAACCATATCCCGTACAGGCTTTGCTTTTACAACCTACCCTGCAATAGGTAACACATTCAAAAAAAGGACACAGAAGTAACAGCCTTTCAGCACTACCCTCAGAAGAGATTTTGCTATTTTAGTCCTCGTCTCATGAAGAGTGTGCCAGCTCTGACAGCTAAAACCAGTGCCAGAGCTGCAGCCCTGAGGTCAGCCAAAGGATTCACGTCTGTTCTATGCCCGCACAGCTGAAGGCATGAATGGACCAATCTGACAGTTTGTTCCTCCACAAAATGGACACGATTAGAACCAGATCTGCCCATGAAGTAGTAACTGGTGAGGGATCACAATAAGCTACACCTCAGAGACAAATGGCTCATCAATACACTACCCTGATATCAGAGATTTCTCTTCAAGGACTGCACACAACAGGGTATATTTTTAAGGGACCTGTAAAGTCCGTAATTTTCTCATGATATTGCAGTGCAGAGTAATTACATCAGTTGCAATATGCATTCTTGACAAAGGATCCCCTGCAACCCTGGCATACAAGAGTAGCTACACTGACCAGGGTAGTTATTTCCACGTCCAAATCAACAGCCCAGCTAGAACAGTGTTGAAGCTCCAGTTCCTTTACAAGCTTCTTATAGAAGGCAGGCCTAAAATATGATGTTCAAAGCGATTACTGATGGGCATAGTAGTTCACATGAGCATGACTAGCCAACACAGGATTACCTGTATTTCATGAAGCTCTTCCTTTGAACTAGAGTAATTTTACCTAGCAAATACGAATTTGCCAAAGAACTGTAGGCTAAAAATACCACACCACACTTACTAAGATTCACAAATACAAACCCAACATGGTTTCTGAGTTGACAGAAAAAATAACAAAGGGATATATTTTTCTAAACTAAGGAATGACCTCTCTGCAGGTAACTTCCACTGAAACAAAGTAAAGTCTCCTTAGAGATGTAGTCTCTTGCAGCTTTTGATAAGTAACTGCTCACAGGAAGGTCTTCCACCTGTACATATTTATCACCTTCACTCTTAAGCATGTTAGTGCACAGTATGGACAGCATCTGAGGCTTCCACCAACTTTCAGATTAGTTACTAGACAGAGAGGAGCATCACTGATATGACAATGAGTACTATAGCTCAGAAAGATTTTTTTTAAAATGTTCATTCCTCTTTGACTAGGTTTCTGTATTTGACTCGTCAGTCAGGAAACAATCACCATAGCCACTTGCACTACTCGCCTGCAGCACAACCCATCCTCACCTCACTCTCCAGCAGATAGCGGGTTAAAAGCCCTAGCTCTACAACAAAGCTAGGAAACTGAGCTAGCTGCTCAGGTTATTTAGATCAGCATTAAATCTAAGGAAAAATCCGGTTTCAAGTTTGGATCGAAGTCCCAGCTCAACATTTTAATCCACTCCTCCCCTCTTACCTTTGCAATTTCTTCAGAATGGGACATGATTTAGTCATTATTAAAGCACAGGCAGCAGGAAGTTCAGCACAGCAAAGCAAGTTTTAAGAGGAACTCAAACCATGAGCAGGTCTTGTCTGGATGAGAAGACTGATGAAGGCCTAGGACAGCAGTAAGACTTTAAAGACAACCAGACTGAGAAGCTGAGAAAACCCGAAGTTTTGTAAGAAAGCATGAGATTCTCCAGTCTGGGAAGCATTTTCTTCCCAGCACTATTCCCAAGGTTATCTTGAAATGAAGTTCTAAAATACCTCCTTGTGAAACAGGATATTTTTCCACATGCTCAAGACTTGCTGTGTAAAGCACCTCATGCTGATATAGATAAGAACAACCGTTCCTTGGTCTTTCATCAGTAAGTTGTCAACTCATCTTCCCCTGTCATCATCAAGACAGCCATTATGCCATGAGTCATCTAATAAAATATGGCTGGTTGTCACTACTAGGCAGGAGCGACACTGATCAATAATAGCATCAAATTCAATGCACACAGCAGGCCTGACAGGCCGGATCAGAGCTACAGTTTCAAAAGAGACTTTAAGGGGCCCTCCCCCTCCTTCACCCTATGCTGAGAGTACCCAGCTAGATGGTTGCCCTTTGTTTTTGGGTTCAAGGAGCTTTGATTCTAGCTCAGTCTCTCAGCCTCGGGTAACACTGCGCTATCCAAGAGGAACCATCTTTCATTTGGAAAAGCAGCAGTCATGATGTTGGAAAGTTACATCCTTAGAGGATTCCAAGTGTCACTCTGTGTAGCAGTACGAGCAGCTAAACCTGCTCCAGAAGGATTTATACCCTCAGTTCTCTTACAAGCCACAGAAAACTCGCAACTAGAGTTCACTGTGTGTTTGACAAGGCTGTCTGCAAGCAACAGATAGTTTCTTTGGAAGTGGAGGTGCTTCAGTTAGATCAACAGGCCTGTTCCGACTTTCAGTAGCTACCAGAAAACAATCCTTTTTCCCACAATTCTCAGGAGGAACATAGCTTCTAAAAGAAGTTTCTTCCAATTTTTAAGAGAATTTTCTGCAGGTAACTCTTTCAAAGTTATCTGAATTTACTTCATGTAAGAGTGACAAATTTGTGACTCAGCCAGCAAGGGCAGATCAAGTTGACCTTGCTATTAAGAAATGCACTATCCCCAGTATCTTCTATGTTTGTATGGTTCTACCAGCTCTCTGAAAACAGTCCTCAAACATCAATGACATAGATTAAGAATATGCCTTAAAAGTCTTAAAACATAAAAACTCTGAAGTCCTTACAATTTGTCATGGCTAGACTATGAAAAATGTCAAAGCCATGACTAAAGTTAGTGAGAATACCTTTACAGAGCATGTCACATTACCAGATGAGGACTTTCCAACTTAACAGAAAAAAGCAGTCTTCCTAAATTTGTTTTTGGCTTTGCTTAGGCTAAGAGTGAAGTGTAAAATGGTAACACAATGTATTTTGAACAGTCAGCTCATGCAAAAGCTTCATTTGTGTTCTCAGAGACACAGTGTGAGAGACAGAAAGAGCAATCAAGCCAGAGGACACCTCTGAGCAATGGTTACCATGTTCTGCAAGGATGGCTCCATGAATTTTAGATTACATGTCCACAGAGACAGACCTTGCAAAGGGTGAACTGGCTTTCCTTCTGTTTCCTGCTGTAAGCACTGATGACGACAAATGGAGCTGTTTGCTTCAAAGATTAACATCAGAAAGAAGAGGTATGATGACTAGGTTGGATGGGCTCTAAACTGCATTATTTCTATTAGAATGGGCCCTGAACTGCATTGTTTCTATTAGAATTTAAATTAGTTCTGTAATCTTCAGGTAATTCTAAACAGATGTATTTCAGTTGTTCTCCTCATCCACCCTTTTCTTACAGTAGAATACAGAATTCACGTTTGTTGGTTAGCTGTTCTCCAACTTTAATCTGACATTGCAATTCATCTCCCGTTGGCAGCTTCAGTTCCTAGCTCTTGACTGTGTTTCTTTTGTCTTTTGTTTCTGGGTTTTGCATTTTTTTTCTCTTCTGTTTCTCTTCACTTAGATTCAAGGTCTACACACTTCCATTATGTTAGCATTCTGTTATAACACCCTTCTTCCAGGACAAATTTCCAGACTTAAGACCAGTCTTTACATGTCTGAGAGAAAGAGGACCAGGGGTCTTTCTTAGGATTTAACTTATTAAGGACAGCTCACTGCTCAAAAAGGAAGACATTGACATACCAGAAAGGAACACCAGAAATAAGCTTTCACAAGGCTTGGTCTGAAGCAGATACACGAGACCCAAAAAAATGCCATTTGGTGAACAGAAGCAAGTGTAACAGTACATACATGCTAACAAGAGAAGCCAACTGGAAATGCTGCTACAGACTAAAACAGAACCAGAGGTTTTCCCAGAAGTGCTCGAGATTTTACAGTTTACTTATATTATTGGAAGTTTCTCATACTACTTTAAGAGAAAGACAATTTCACTGACCTATTTCTACACTAAAACAAGAGATGGGAATTATGCACTACAATCACAGAATAGCAATTCTGCTGTTTTGCCTTTAAAATGATTAATATAGAAGAACATTTTGAAATTTGCAATCATAATTGTCACTGTCTCTGTAAAAATAAGACATACTTAAGAGTTTAAGTACAAAGAAAAGATAACAAAAGAAGATACAGTCTCCAAACATTTTCAATTTCTTACTTCTCACTTTCTGAGAGTCTCAAGTCCTTCCTCCTTTACTTTACATTCCTGATTCTGATCTGATGAACGCTCCCTCCCCACTCAAGCCCAACCACTAAGTATGAGCACCACAAATTTCAGACACTTCCAATAAAAAACCATACCATTTCATACTTTAAAGGACAACACTACAGAAGATAATATCCAGCCCTCCACAGGAATAATATGAACAAGAACAAAATCTCAGACTAGCAGACCCCAATTCTCCTCCTGTTTTTTGAGTTGAGGTGAATCTGTTCACAAGTTTTCCTTCCAAAGGAAACAAGTATACTTCAACTTCTCCATGTTTGCGTCTAGAGAGCTGCTGCTGCTGACAGAGACACTGGCAAACACATCCCCTGGGTCTCTCTTGCATTATTCATTCCACGAACATACCTTACAGAAATGCACAAAACACACTTATCTGTTGGCACTTACAGTTATCACTTCATTGGAATATCTTATAATCTTTCACGAAAAACTATTACTGCATGGACGAAAGACACCCAGAGTCAATATTTAATTAACATTGCTAAAAAAACTTGAAAGCCACTAGCTTAACAAAGGCCAATTTGTCTCAATTAATTTCAAAAATAAGTGCAGCCATATTTTACAATAGTAAAAGCATTCCTATGGAGAGAACAACTATTTGGATTTTAAAAAAAACAAACCAGACAGATCTCCATGCCTGGCATTTGCAGCATTTTGGACCCATGCAGAAAGCTCTATTCTACTTAAAGGGCTTTGCATAGCATAGAAAGAGCAGAGGACAGGAAGACACATCATTGATCTCAGTAGTAACAAGCAGTTCTTGTTGGCTTTGTCAGCTTTTCAGTTGCTTAGAGCTTGGCTTTTGAGCAATGCTTGCAGCCTTCCTTTAGCTCTATACAGTACTCTTGGCCCCTTCTGATATCGCCATATCTGTGTCAGAAACCCCGTGCACAGGCTCAGAAAGGACCTTACTGCACCACTGAGGTTTTTGGCTGCAAACCTGCTCAGCAGCCTTAAGTTGAGCTGCATTGGTCTAAAGATCCTCTGCCCCAGGGAAAGCAGGAACAGACTCCTGCAAGAAATTAATCAACAGCAACACAGCACATGGGGTCTAAACAGAAAACAAGCTAAGTAGTGGCTGAAGATGAGATTAGCATATTTTGTAGTTCAGTCTGACACGCTGTGTTATTTTCCTCAGAGTGGTTAGGCATTAATGAACAATCGTGTGGTCGTAATGTGGTTTACAGGAAGTGACAGCAATATGCATTCAGAAGTGAATCCTCCTCTCAATATTATTCAGCAACGTGAAAAACAAGCAGCCAGCTTAAGCTGGTTAAGTAACATTCAAAGTCTGGGGGGATTTGAATTTCAGTGAAGAATAAATTTTACCTGGGGGTAAAAAGGCATGTGAGCGGTGGGGAGGGGGTTTAAAATGGAAATGCTGTCAAAGCTTTACTGTAACATAGCTAAAAGATTGTATAATTACCATTTATATAACTCCTGCAGAAATTTAAGGGGAAAAAAAACACCTTTACCTTTGTTCCAAGACAAATTGTTCTTCTGCTTCAGATCTCCTACAGCACTTCAATTTTACCTTGAGAATACAGTCCTGAGGTATTTTATTACCCTGTCAAGACCACTAAATGGTCTGGCACCATGCCCCCTCTCTCAATCTTTGCTGACTGATAGCATCAGTAAATCTCACTCGCTTTAATTAAACGTCCAGATAGGATCCCCTTTTGCTACTCACTAGATCAATGTTCTTTAGTGCTGGAATGAAAAAAAAAAAGAAAAAAAAAGAAAAAATATTGAGAAGGTAAGAAGGGTTTCTTTCACCTTCACAGCTCACTTGTCTCTGGTATTTTAATAGACTTTTTACACAACTCACATATTTCATTGCTCCCCAGGGACATTAGTTAATGAAAAAATTACTACAAGAAGTGACACTACCAAAATTTTCCTCTACAAGTATCAATGGTGCAGACAGGAACAATCTCATTCTTTTACCTGCTGCACTAGCTCAGAAATCAGACTAGCATGTTTCTTTTTTCAGCATTTTTTTATTTTCCATTAAGCATACAGTGTTTTCAAGAGTACCATCATAGGTAGAAGTTCACAAGGATGGAGATCTTGAGCAGTTAAGTTAGAGGATAATTCCTTTAAAATGAATCTTACTGTAAATTTAAGTAACCGTTCAAGGCACCAAGTGAAATAACATTGCATAACTCTAAGTTTTAAGGACACTCTGCCTCAGAGGACCCTAATGAAGTTGTGCTACATCCCTCACTTCAAGTCTTCCCTTGTTGTACTGTTCTTCAGGCATTTGTAATGCTGATAGTTCAGTATTCACTCTTCAACTGAAGTCATAACTAGCCCTTCTAATTATATAGCTTTCTGCAGCAGGGCAGTTAACTAGGTGATGATGGCAAAGTAGAACATCTGTGCTTGTAGCCAAAGAATTTGTCAAACTTCATTCCAACAGGAAGTTGGCAGAATGTTACATGTTAAGCCTGATTTTTTTTTTTTAATATATGCAAAGCTATAAAGGAGTGGGAAGAGAAAACCTACAAATTTAATACTTTAGATAAAATATTTCTTATATCTCTATTCCCCTGACAGGTGATAATTACCCATGTAAACACCCTAATAGTCCAAAGAATTTCAAAGACGAGAAAACCGTACTAAATCTGATTTTTAAGAAGGACTAGCTAGGTAAAATACAGCTAGATAATCAATGCTATCTTACAAAAAAGGGCAACTCCTATGCCTCTAGCCTGGACATACTTTTTTTTTCCCCTTTCTAACACATATTTGCATACATGTCTATGCATGTAACACCAGCATTAATGAGTAAGAAAACTATCTCCCAGCTCCCACATGCAGAGGCTCTGCCACTTCAGGCCCTCTCACACTGGAGAGCTGGGGACAGGACAGCAGGAAGCTCCTCAGCCCCAGTTCACCTGGCGAGGGAGGAACGAGCACTGCATTACTGCCATCTGCAGTATCGCCTTGGCAGCTGTGATCCACAAAAGACCATGTCCATCATTCAAGCAGTCTAGCATCCACGGAGAAAAGCCAAAGAAATCTTCCTGTGCCTTCCTAGTACCCCTAATAATCTAGATAAAAAGCTGCCTCCTATTCAGCATCTTAAACAGTACTACGGCAGTTCAAGAATAGGCCATTTGTTTGCTCACTCCTCTTTAGACAAAGAATCTTACTATACTTCCTTGTTAATGTACAAGTCTTTTATGCTACACTGAAAGATATTCCTATTCAGATAATCTCACAATAAATTCATGTGTATCTTTTTTTTTGTTTTGTTTTTGAAAGAGTTTTCCCTGGAGGAAGGGGAGGGGAAGCCACTGAGGATTTCCCCTCTCCCAAGCAGAAGCCAAGCCAACAAAATATACACTGAATTTCTTATCACTATGTGTAAGTCACTGACTCTTATGTTGTTTGCTCCTCAGTTTTCCACGTTTGGGGAGAAATGGTCTTTCCAGGACAACCCAAATGAAAAAAAAGTCATGGACAAGCAAGTGGGTAAACAGAAAAATCACTCCAGGCACAGAAATCCACATTTTCACTGGCTCTTAAATAGAACAGAGCCCAAGTGCTTCCCAGCAGCAGCTTGTTCCAAAAGAGAAGCCACAGAAAATGTTTTACCTCTTCTAAGATACAACTGGTTTTCACACTAAATTTGCATAATTAAATGAAGCCTGAACTTCACAGGCTACCTGCAATACAAATAAGCCTGTTTACATTGCAAATAAGCCACAAGTTATGGCACAGAGAGCACCGTCTAGTGTGTGTAGGTATACTACCTAGTAGAGTGGGGTTCAGGTACCTAACACACCTAGATGTGCCTTCACCATCAATGCATGCCCATCCCACAGTGCTAATATTCAGGTCAAATCAGAAGGCAACACAACTGGTACCAGGTTATACAAGACTAAGACTGCTATGACTTGCTTTGTAGGTACAGACCTTAAGTTTGGTTAAGATACTTTGTGAACAGTTCAGTAAATTATTCCATAAAGCATTCCGCAGGATGATGTTCTTTTTAAAATGGTATCAGTTAATAGGTTCTAATACCGTTACCTATACAGAAAAATGTCAGCCAGCATTTGAGCAAATCCATTTTTACAATATATTTCAAGAAAACAGTAGGTGGCATCCCATTTTAGGGATCAGAGAAATACATCCAATAACTAACAGGCCAGTGCAGAAGCAGTGGATCAGAGGTGTATGTCATGGCCCCAGTCTAGAATTTCACATATTGTAACCAAGGTAGTGGGGAATTAAACAGAATATTGTCTGTTGTGAAACTCATAACCATAGGAACCTCACCAGGTAGTTACTGTTTTGTATTAAGAAACTGAGAGAAACTGGATGAAAACAATGAAGAATTGAGTAGAGGAGGTTTTTTTGAATCTTGTAACTCTAGGAACTGTATCTGTTAGTTATTGTATTTATTAAGTTGTGTAAAACCAAGGAAACTTGCTATAGAAACCTGTTATGTACCAGTGATG
>WEKW01023358.1:7481-17517 GCA_013389905.1 Sula dactylatra | reverse complement strand
CAGTGAAACTAGCTATTATTTTTGGAAACAGACTTATTTTCTTTAATATGCTTCATATAGTTTACCTTATTCCCCACAGCAAGCAGTAATTCAAAACACCACTTAATCTGACAGCTTTAGGAATACATTATAAGATGATTTATTGGACTCGCTGTGACTTTGTTCCACTTGTTCTGGTCTGGCATGTGGACTGTACATCCAGGATGCTGCATACCAAAATGATGCCAAATAGAGGGGGGTTTTAATATACTTTCTTGTGTGTGAGAGCAATTTCTTTGAAAATATAGGTAAATAAGCTTGGCTTTATGACTGTTCCATTATGGAGTTTTTTATTTGGGTTTTTTGTGGTTTTGTTTTGTTTTAATAGCAGAACTCTTTTTCACATGAGGAATTGCTTGAAAGTTTCCAGAACATTTTCTTTCAAAAGAAAAAAACAAAAACAAAACCATTGTGAGACTGAAGGAAAGAGGTGGATGGGCTCTGTCATTCTAGTTCCAGTGGTTTCATTACAAGCTTTGCATTTGTTTTTGTTTTTCTTTTCTTAAAATCCTATTACCTGAGTGGATTATGTGAGATTTCGATCTTTTTATTACTTTTGGAAGTATGCTTTAGCCCTTGTGGCCCTGAAGTAAAGCTTGAAGCCTTTTCCTGAACACTTTGGTGGTTTTAGGTTACTGAAGTGAGGAATAAGGACAAAGTAATCAGTTTGGAAAGAAATAATTCCCTTCGATACAGAAGTGCTTTGGTGTAATCAGTTTCCTACATATATATACTTTTTCCATTTTTGTACTCTCTTTTCTTCCCAAATATCTAATTTTGCTTTTCAAACACTAATAACTGGTCACTGCCAACTTGAAGATCTAGACATTTTAACAGTCACTGTTCTTCAGAAGTCTCCTGCCTGTTTTACAATTGTCATGATTTACAATCACTTTATAGATTGTATTTTCTCAACCTGTTTCTTAGTGAAAGATTTTGAATAACAAAGGAAACTGGCTAAATAATACCCCAGTTTTTCAACCTTAGTGGCCTTTTACTTCTGTTTAAATTTCACATGGTAAAATATATTTACCCACATGTACTGTTGCAAGATCAGACCCTCGCAAACCACACTCTGCTTGGAGAACTGAGAGCACAAATCAGCAAAAAAGTATAGAAAGGTACTTCTTTTCCCCTCTAAACCTGTCAAGTCATAGATTCTTCTGACAATACCAGGTACCTAACTAGATATAAATAAAATTTATATGCTAATAATAAAATATGCTTTCACTCAGCAAAAAAGCATCACCTACCTGCTGCTGTGTTCACTTCTGGGAGGACAGCCTCATCTAGCAGTTGCCACTCTCCAGAGATTCCCTTGCTGTGAAGCCTTGGTGGATTGTGGGTTGAAGTCTGCAGTGGAAAGAGTTTGTGAATCGTTTGCATCTTAATTTCTTGCATTTACAGCCACAGCTGTATACAGCCATGGACCCAATTCTTCTAGCATTACAATTTCTTATAGTTGTATATCTGTGCATTTGGTGGAGTCAGGCTGAAAATGCCAGGTGCCATGCACACACCTCTTTATAGACGTCAAAAGAGATAAGCATTGCTTTTTGGCATGTTACTTTAATTGGTCTGGTTCTAGGAAACAATGCAAGAGCAAGAGATAGATATCTAATTTTCCCCTCAATTTCTACATTGATTCCTTGCTGCAGATAAATTACAATTTTTTTTTTTTTTTTTTTTTTTTTTTGTCAATTTGAAGGGGGCACCTGGTTCTGCTGGACATCATGGTGAAAAAGGAGACAAGGGTGATCCAGGAAGAGTTAGAATAAAAGGTAAACACACATTTTATCATTAGCCTTTTTGTTTCTTGTACAATGCCTAGGCAATAGTGTGAGAAAACCATATTCATCTACTCTTTATTGAATTCATTAGTTTAGTAAGTTACTGAAGCCTTGAGGTCATGTGTATCCAAACTGTTTTCTTGGTACCATCCCATTCATTTTCTTCTTGCTAAACATAAAATCAACACAATGTTGTGTGGTTTTTACTTTATAGTTGAGCCATAAAATAGTTTAACAGCTTGTTATTAATGCTAACAAATGACTTTTCATATCATGTGATTGATAATCAGGGTCTTACAGAGGTCTGTATAGCAAAAACTAAGCAGAATATAATTATTGTGAAAGCTTGAAGAAATATTATTGTACAGAAGCAACCTCCTGAAGTGTCATATGCCAGTATCCCAGCTGTTATCTCAACTTAAACCGCCAAAATTCTTCCTGGGAAAAACTCAAAGTCTCAATGGCTATTCAGACCCCTGCTCCTATTTCTAAAACTTACTCCTGACCAGGCATTAAAGAGAAACAATAGGCCACCCATCACACAACTGAAACTCAAAACCTCTCCACAGCTGTGGTTATGATTTGCAAAAGCAAAAGAAAGAGAACAACAAATTACAGCAATCTGATGGCAAAGCTTAGTTAGAAATGCTAAATAATTATTCAGACAAAAGATTGTCCATCTTATCTTTTGTGAAAAGTTAGCTTAGCTTTGGAAGCCTGTGTTTGTTTACAGTAGGTGTTGGAGCAGGGCAAAACATTTGCTGTTTATTTGCAGACGATTTCTTGACACAGCAAAATGAATCTTTGTGTTAGAATAGTTTTATTGCCCTTTATGCAAAAATTACATTTTCATAAGTATCAATGCAAGAGAAATCTAGGGGTGAAAAAAAAAGAAAAAAATTAAAAACCTTTTGGGAATATTGATGCATATATTCTGCATCTTATGGCACTGCTATATCCTGATTTCACTGAAATCAAGAATAAAACTCTGACTGATTTCAACAGCAAAATATTTTCACTCTGTATATAGCATAAACAAAAGCCACATTCTTGTGGTGCCTGAAAACACGTCTCTTACAGAGATACCGAGTTGTTCCAGGAGGTGTCCAACTACACACTGCCTTCCTAAGCCTAAAATACCTCATTAAGGAAATGTGAATTTAAGAAGTGGAAATTATCATACAGATATGATGAATGGTTACCCATCATTTACCTAAGCAGAAATAAAAAACCCCAAAACTTACTGCAAATATTATACTTCATTTTTTTTGAATTGTTTTAAGGAATAAAAGGTGAAAGAGGTCCTACTGGGGTTCCAGGATTTCCAGGCCAAAGAGGTAATGATGGCAGAGATGGGGAACTAGGATTGCCTGGGGAAAAAGGAGCTGAGGTACATTTGACTTTCTCATAATTTTTTTCCATTTCAGTTAACATATTGTCTTATGAAAGGGCTAGCTACTTAATAAAAAAGTACCATTTTATTCCAAATTCCTAGCAGATTAATCACTTTTATCATTTTGTGTTAGCCTAGAACAAAAATTGTAGTTTTTATCCATTGAAAAATTACTCCTTGGAATTATTACTATTTTGGTATTCCTGAATATAATTTCTGCATATATTCTGTGCCAATCTTGTGGGATCAGGAAGAAAAAAAACCCACAAAACTCTACCCTTTGTACCTATTGCCTTTGAATATTTAAAACTACTAACGTTATCCATGTAGTCACGTAATTGTGGAAGAGTGGTTTCTCCAGATAATTCTCTAACATGGAATTTGATAATCACGGAGAGGAAGGAAATTAGGTCTTGTTATTATCAACAATTTCTTTCTTTTAGGGTGATTCTGGAGTATCACTGCCGGGTGATAAAGGATTCCCTGGGGTCCCAGGACTTCCTGGGGTAAAAGGACAGATGGGATTGCCTGGTTTGGGGTTTCCTGGCCCTCCAGGAGTAAGAGGTAGCCCTGGAGGCATTGGTGATACTGGTAATGTTGGGCCACCTGGTCCAAAGGGCCAGAAAGGTAATTTTGAATGTTTACATTAAGAACCAAATAACAAAATACATGTTTGGTAGCATCCATTACAGTTTCATATGTATTATATACAGTGTTATTCATTCACAGTGAAAATCAATTTTGGCAAGCTCAGTGGACATGCGAAATATGACCACTGAAAGATACAAACAATACTGTCAGCATTTAGCAGCAGATGCTAGTGAGTAGATGAATTGCTGGGGGCCTTAAATCTGCAAAGTGTTGCTCGCACACTATCAGAGGAATTATTTTCTGGAGTCCAGAGTGTTCCTGATTGTAAAGATTTGCAGGGCAATGCTTTTTTGCTGAAGGAGCAGGAAAATACAACTCATGCTTAAGGCTTGGTCTGTTTTTTGGTTATAAAAAAATCCCTACCAAAATAAAAAAATTCGTACTGATAGCAATATGTATGAACCAGAAATGTACATAGGATTGAGATGAAAATATTATTTCTTTCTTACAACAGAGACTATTGTAAAGACAAATGTCTGTGACAAGTAAAAAAAAAAATCTTTGTCTTTACAGAATACAACTGTATTACAACAATTAGAATCGTTAACACTATTCTGTAGAAAATAAGCATGAATAAAAATACATTTTAAGATTCTCCATCAAACCTTAAGTATTATGGAAAGAACAATGTGCATAAACAGTCCCTTCTCTTTACCTTTGCACATCCAGTTAGTTCCACAGAAATATTACAGTAAATGTTCAGACTCCATTTGTTCTAAAATCAAATCGGTGAGTTTCCTTCTCCCTCTTGTTTCAGGTGAGACTGTCTGCATTACATTACCATACCCTGGAAATCCAGGTCCCCCAGGTTTTAAAGGTGTTCAAGGTATGTTTACGGATGGGAGAATTTTTGTTTTAATTTAAACGGAGTTTGAAGTTGCTAATGAAAAAAAGAAGCTATCCCAAAACGATACACTATTCTAGTTTTTCAACAGATACATGTCTCAAAATGTAAAACTGCAAATACACAGGAGTATATTCATTTGATAGAATCAAGGGCCTGACAGCTGCAGTTTGCATGATCAAAAGGCTTGCAGACTGCCTCAATAGAAATGGCTAAATGAAGGTAGTTTGAAACTCTGTTCTGCCTCAATTAAAATGCATGAGAGATTCTATAAAATATGCAGATGGCTGGAGTCGGACGAGACCTAGAATATGTACATCTGGTTAACGGGAAAAAAAGGTGTGTAAGGCAAAGATATGCTGCAAGTCTGTAATTTCTAAAACTATATAGCTCATGGCAAGTTGCAGTTGAGCCCTAAAATCTGAATACTTCCTACCATTACTTCAACTTGTTCAACTTATTTTAAATTCAAAGAACTCATCCAGGAACTGGCGAAATGTTGCTTGTGATCACCTCCAAAATATTTGAAATACCCCAGAAAATCCTGACCCTGAAAATGGAGAAACTGGATTTTCAAGCTGCTTAATATGGTATTACACAGCTCCCTGACATCAGTATTGTGGGCGGTAGCTAAAATTTATACAGATATGAAGAACAAGGATTAGCATATTGAGCTCATCTGCACCATTCCAGAAGCAGCATTATAGCACAGGAGAATATAAGACTTTGAGTTAACACCTGTCATTCACTAGGTTAATGTTGATGTCCTGGAACATTACAATGTTATAGGAGGTATTTTTTTTTCTAATTTACTCTGGTGATTTGCAGTCTGCTGTTTATGGATTAGGGAACAAGGCCATTTAGAAAAACAGCAACCATGCATTTGATCATGACTTACCCAAAATGTTAGAAGCAGATGAAATCCACTTGTTTTCAAAGTATGTGAATTTGCATGAGATAAAGATGCAGCGCTGTTTCCTTAGATCACACATTTTAGAGCTGTGTCAGTTTTGTACATATTTTCTTTCTGTTTCCAGGACCAAAAGGTTTAAAAGGACTCCCCGGTCATCCTGGACCAAATGGCTTTGATGGGCAAAAAGGCCATCGAGGCAGGCCAGGAGCAGGAATCCCTGGGCCAGAAGGTGAATTGTGCTTTTCTTAACCCAGGAGACCTGCTGATCAAGCTTGTAATGCATACATGCAGGGTAAGGTAGCTACCATAGCAGAATAGAATAAAATAGGAAGCACATTGCAACAAAAGCTAATGGAAAAGGAATCTTTACCAGTTTCCCTTTCTTTCCTCCAGCATTACAGGCACTGCAGTAACCTAAAGTTCAGTGTCCAAAGAGGAAATATTCTCAGAAAACTGAGAACAAGTAGTATCATTTTAGCAAAGGGATTGAACTGGACAAGAATGACAGCACGCAAGATAGATGCTGCCCCAAAGAAAACCACTGTCACTTCCCACAGGAATAATTACCTCTTTCAGTCCTCATGTATCATTAGCTGTAAATGAGAAACCTGAAGCTTAATGTATGATGTTATTTTTCTTTGCAAAGTGATAATTTAATTATGGTTAAATTGTCATTACAATATTCCACAGTTTTGTAAAAAACAAAACAAAACAAAACAAAACAAAACAAAAACCTAACTTCTGAATTATGCCCTATTTCAATTTAAAAATCATATCAACAGGCTTTCGAGGCAAAGCTGGTGATCCTGGTGATGAAGGTCAAGCAGGATCTACAGTTGATGGTAAAACTGGCCCTCCAGGTCCACCTGGCATAGATGGTCAGAAAGGTGTTCCAGGTGATACCACATATGGTCCTCCAGGAATCCCAGGCAACAGGGGACTGCCAGGACCCCCTGGTGCACAAGGAGCAAGGGGTGATCCAGGCATTCCTGGGCTTCAAGGTATGAGCCAGTTTTTATGAAGTATTTCCATGTGTTCAAAGGAGAAAATCTGAGCAAAGTCGGTACTGATTCAGATAACACTTACTCTTACCTGGATCCATAACGGCGACTGTGAATGGTATGCCCTATTTTTACATTTACATTTTTACAGTTAGGGTTGATCAGCCACTGAGATCTGCACTGCAGGAAGGGGAAGATGACTTTACCCAGTCCATGGAGTAACAGTGCAGCTTCCTATTCTTACTACTGTTACTTGCTGCCTAGTGGCCCTCTGTGCTTAGGGCCTCCTGCTCTGCCACACAGATAGTCCCTCCTGCTTACTTAAATCTAAAAAGACTGGCAAAAGGTGGGAGAATACTCAGGGAGAGAGGGGTGAATTTCTTTGCCCAGAGTTATACAATATAATAATCCTCAGTATCTTGGGCACTACACTCCTCATTTCTGCAGGGGAGTTTTGCTGGTTGCTGCAGATGTCTCCACAGTGCCGCTTCCTTCCCACTTCATAGCAGATATTGCTGTTTCCTTTTATAGGTCTTTCTTTTGCACAGCCCTAAGCAGACACACACACACCCTTCTGTGCACTGAACACCTACAGAACTGACCCCAGTGCTGTGTAGCTGGTGCAGGCCAGTGAGCTCCTTTCATTCTGCTCCTACACATCAGAAACTAGCTTTTTGTGCCTTAAAGTCTTCCTTGCCTATAGGTGAGAGTTGAATTCATATTTGTTCCTTAAAGAAAGAAGCTCTCCACAACAGCCAATTCTGAATTGCAGAAAAGCATCAGTTTTCACAAACTATGCAAAAACTAAAGGATAAGTAAGATATTACAGGAACTGAACACGTACATTTAAAAATTACACTTAGGAATTCTGAGGGATGATGAGTAATGGGAGTAAAATATCTTACAATGTTTTTTTGTTTCCAGGACAGCCTGGTACCCCAGGATTTCCAGGTGCCAAAGGTTTTAGAGGCCCAGAAGGTGATATGGGAGCACCAGGCTGTCCAGGTTTCCCTGGTCCACCATGTGACATGGGCTTACCAGGGCCACCAGGACTCAGAGGTGTCACAGGCCTGCCAGGACTTCAAGGTACACAATGTCCATCAGGTTGCCTCACAGCTCTAAGCTTTGCACATCTTTTCTAGCAGATTTAGTCACGTTATTTTCTGGCTGGCATGACAAGTATTTCCATGGGGCTGCTCATTAGTGGGGGTATACATTATGTTTTGCACATTTCCTTAAACTCAAGGTACGTATAGTGTGCATCTCAGATGTTTCCCAACTTTCCTTCCCTTCCCATGCTGTTCCTTAACTGGCCAAGTCACAGTGTGTTAACTGTCAAGTAATAAATGGAAGAGTTATCCCGTATTCTGTTGTCATGAGTAACTTAACTGAGCTCCTGTCATTACTGTGATACTTTTATCTTCCTTATTCTTAAATGGAAGTGTTATTTAGGGAGAGCTAGGAGACATATATTTCAAAAGTATTTACAAATTAGTAGGGATTTTTCACAGGGCACTTCTACTGATATGTCTTTCACTAAAGAAATACAAGAAAACATACATTCCAGGTGAAAAATCTAGGCAGAGCCAGGACTCCAGCATGGCAGCAAAGTTTCCAAGTTATTTTGCTGTGTTTGATGATAACTCAAATTTATACCAAAATCTATCACTTTCTACTTTTTAGATACAATTGCTGAACACTCCTCCAGCATTTACATACATAGATTAAAGCTCTTTTTCTCAGGCTTACCAGGCTTTAAAGGTCAGAGGGGAGACAGGGGCCTAGCTGGGCCACCTGGAATCAAAGGTCTCAAAGGCTCTGCTGGCTCACGAGGTCCCCCAGGTCCTCCAGGCTCCGAAGGACTGTCAGGACTTCCAGGCAATAACGGACTACCTGGTTTCCCAGGACAAACAGGTATGTTGAACATCCTGCAAACCACATCATCTATAACTTCCCTTGTAGAAGGAACTGTTTCTACTGCTGTTAAATCTAGGAAGTACTTTGCACCCTCCTCCCTTTCCAGCTTCGAGATTAAGACCCTGCAGCAGGGTAGAGGCAATAACAATAGCATCCTTTGTTCTTTTGTAATGCAAACAAAGGGATGGAAATAGTTTAATGCATCTTGGGGCATCCTGGTGCTTTAGTTTTTTTACAACACTGACATCATTTTCCATGATGATAGAATCATAGAATGGTTTGGGTTGGAAGGGACCTTAAAGATCATCTAGTTCCAACTCCCCTGCCATGGGCAGGGACACCTTCCACTAGACCAGGTTGGTCAAAGCCTCATCCAGCGTGGCCTTGACTATTATTTCCTGACTATTTGTTGTTATAATATGCTATAATAAGAGCAATATACTTTTTATTACATCCAGACTAACTCCTTTACTGATGCAGTCTGTGATTGTATGCTGATGAGTATTCGATTTTTGGAGAAGGAGAGGGGTCATCACAACTGCTACCTTGGACTTCTGGAGGGCAGACTTTGGCCTGTTTAGGAGACTGGTTGACAGAGTCCCTTGCGGGGCAGTCCTTAAGGGCAAGGGAGTCCAGGAAGGCTGGACATTCTTCAAGAAGGAAATCTTAAAGGCGCAGGAGCAGGCCATCCCCATGTGCCAAAAGACAAGCCGGCGGGGAAGAAGGCTGACCTGGCTGAACAGGGAGCTTTAGCTGGAACTCAGGAAAAATAGGAGAGTTTATGACCTTTGGAAGAAGGGGCAGGCAACTCAGGAGGACTACCAGGATGTTGTGAGGTTATGCAGGGAGAAAAATAGAAGGGCCAAAGTGCAACTAGAACTTAACCTGGCTACTGCTGTAAAAGACAATAAAAAATGTTTTTATAAATACATTAGCAACAAAAGGAGGGGTAAGGAGAATCTCCATCCTTTATTGGATGTGGGGGGAAACATAGTGACAAAGGATGAGGAAAAGGCTGAGGTACTTAATGCCTTCTTTGCTTCAGTCTTTAATAGTAAGACCAGTTGTTCTCCAGGTATAGGAGCTGGAAGTCAGGGATGGGGAGCAGAATGAAGCCCCCATAATCCAAGGGGAAATGGTTAGCGACCTGCAACACCACTTAGATACACACAGGTCTATGGGGTTAGATGGCATCCACGCAAGGGTACTGAGGGAGCTGGCAGAAGTGCTCACCAAGCCACTTTCTGTCATTTATCAGCAGTCCTGGCTAACCAGTGAGGTCCCAGTTGACTGGAGGTTAGCAAATGTGACACCCATCTACAAGAAGGGCATGAAGGAGGATCCGGGGAACTACAGGCCTGTCAGCCTGACCTTGGTGCCTGGGAAGGTTATGGAGTAGATCTTCCTGAGTGCCATCACACGGCATGTACAGGACAACCAGATGATCAGGCCCAGTCAGCATGGGCTTATGAAAGGCAGGTCCTGCTT
>WEKW01023357.1:464394-492784 GCA_013389905.1 Sula dactylatra | reverse complement strand
GAGAAGGGGAGCCAGCTGCTGGCGCGGGTGTCGGGCAGAGGAGGAAAGGCGGCCTGGGCTGGGGCGGCTCCCGGGGCTCAGAGCACGGTGAGGCACCATGTGGATCCACGGGAGGAGGTCGGTAGCAGCCTCTGCTGAGACGCAGGATAAGCTGGGAACTCGGCATGGATCAGCTGGGGAGGTTCCTGGTCTGGTATCCTGTGCTCACTGCCTCCTCCGCAGAGGTTTGGGTGGGGAGGAAACCCCAAACTTCACAAAAAGGAGTCTGCAAAACAGCTTCTGCCTAAAGGGACTGTATCACAGGTGCTTGTTCTCCTCCACAGGTCCCCTGTGTTGTGCAGAGTTTGCCAGAGTCCCAAAGCTTGCCAGGGGTGCCGCCCCTAGTAGCGGCAGGGCTCCCGCAGGGGTTTGCTGTCCTCTTTTGCTGGGGCCTGGGGTGTTACGTGTGTGCCCCTGACAAGCAGCTGGTTCAAGATCTGGTTTGCTGTGCCCCAGCCCTGGCTGTGGGGTGCTTCCCATGGTGCTCAGGCTGCCAGGCTTGATTCCTGGAGGGCCCCAAGGGGCTTCCCAGAGGTGTTGGTCCTTGCTTGGATCAAGCTAGGCTGGGAGCTCCATGGTAAGAGGTGTCTGGCCTCAGAGCTTTACTGGGCCCAGCTTTCCCAGGAGAAGAACATCCCCTCTGCAACAGGACAAAGCTTGTCTATGCATCCTGACACCTCTAGAACAAAGCCCTCGGTGTCTCCAAGGGTGCTTAGCTGGTGTTTTGGGAGGGACACCGGAGATGTTACCCCCCAATTCAAGGTGATCTCTGGGCTTGTGCTGTGTAAAATCCCCCCAGCTCTTTGGAGCACGATGCTTTGGCATTGGGATCCCCATGTGCTGCTTTGCCCAGCAGCCTGTGGTGCAGGAGACACCTCGGGGCTCTCCTTTTTCTGTTTGTGGACTTTATTCCCCAATTATTGGTTGATGGGCTCTATCGGTCATGACTCCTTTGATCTGCCTACGGCAGCTCTTGTGACCCTTCTGCCGCCTGGGTTAATGAAGGGCCAGATGCTGGCGCTTCGGGGCTCCTGATCGCTCGAGCAGTGGCTCAGCAAATGAACCGATCTGCCAGAGCTTTGGGCACCTTGCTAACACTGCAGTAGGTTTGGCGGGGCTTCCAGTCCTTGGTTATTAAACTGGGGCACCTTAACCCATTGTTTGCTGGGAGACAGACCCGCTCAGCAAGGCTGTAGGTCCTTCAGTACCACAGGCTTGCGAGAGGACATGCTGGCTGCCAGCCCACTGGGTTCACGGACTGTCAGCTGCACTCAGCGCTGCTATTAATCGGTGGCTCCCCTTGTTATAGAGGGTGTGGGATACGCCATGTAACTTCACTGCTGTGAATAAGGAGGAAAAGAGAATTAGGTTTAGCACAAGGCTCTTTAGCTGCTGGCTCTCGTGTCCTCAGCTGCTCATCCTCCTCTTCCGGGCTTGGGTTTCTATCTTCCACCACTGGTGTTTGCACATGGTCCAGGGGGTTTATTGGCTGGGGGTGTGTGGCGCTGCTCAGAGGTGTGGAGGCTGTCGCTGCCTTACACCCACCTGGCCTCTTGCATTGGCTTGAATTTGGTTCCTGTCAATGGAGAGTAATTGGGTGGAGTCCCCAGGGCTTCTGTTACCCATCTCAGTATTTAGGAATTTTTCAGTCAGCCTTAAGTTTCTTTAATTATGCTGACTTACTGGGTTTTACTGATCCGCATCCTGCCCTCAAGCGTTGTATTTGCAGCTGCCAAGGATGAGTTACTTGCTCATAGGAGGTTTTTTCCTCCGCTAACCCTCAGCTGACCCTCTGTTTTTGAGGTGAGCTGTTTCCTAGAAGCTTGCCCTTTGAGTTCCTGCTCCTCTTTGCCTCTCCCTCCACTTCAGGTGCCAGCATATACCCCCCCAGTGTGCCAGGGATGGGTGTTTGTGCAGGGCTGGCACGGATGCATCTCCCTACATTTGCTTCCTTCCTTCCCTTCCCGCCTGCCTTATCAGACCCTCCTCAAGACACGTGTCCAGCTGGGTAGATCAAAACATACTGTCAGCCAGTAAAATCCTGTTCTGGGCTGTCACAGAGTCCCTAGAAAGATCAGCAGAGCTACGGCAAGCCCTCTTGCTGTAATAACCAGGTACCTGGGTTGCCCTGGGCATGGTTTAAATGCTCCTGTGATGCTTAAATGACCCGTTCCTCTGGAAAAGCGGCGGTGCTTTCCCCAGATCCCTTCCCAGGCAACAGGTCTCTACTGCTAGAAGCTGAAAAACTCCTGTCAGCAGCCCCTCAGCCTTCAAGGGTGGAGGAGTTGGCTTAAGACAGGGTGGTAAAAGTAGGTGGAGGTTGCTAACAAGTTTTCTTCTGCTCTCTGCAAAGAGGAAGTGAGCAGCACCAGCGTGGCTTATTTGGCATCGGTGTCGTCCCGGGAGTCCACTAGCAGCCCCCACCTTGGTGAGAAGCACCACACCACATTTGTTGCTATACCTCAGTTTTAGGAGCATCTTATTCCCCCGGGATGGCTGAATTTGGTGGTGTGGCAGCTGGG
The DNA here is from genome assembly GCA_013389905.1 of Sula dactylatra. NCBI lineage: Eukaryota > Metazoa > Chordata > Aves > Suliformes > Sulidae > Sula > Sula dactylatra. The sequence continues at coordinate 490,223 of WEKW01023357.1, read as the reverse complement.
AGGAAGGGGGCAGCTGAGCTCTGCTGCGTTCCCAACCTGAGGGCCTGAAGTGGATGGGTGCATCAGCCGGCAGCTCTGAAGCACGGGTCCTGGGAGGAGCGCGCCGTCCTGCGTTCAGCTGCCTGAGCTCCACTGCGGCAGCCATAGCTTCTCCTTCAGCCTCAAAGTGCTTCACAAGTGGCAGAAAATCAGATTCTCCAAACCATGGCACTTCTGCCAGCTGGGCCACAGGCTCCTTGGTGCTGCATCTCAAGAGCAGAATAACCTCATTAAAGCTGCATCCATCAAGGTGTCTGTAGCAGCACCTAGCAGCAGCAGGGCAGGGGCAGATGGTGCGGGAGCCCTCCTGCCCTGGGATGGTAGGCCCAGAGTCCCAGGGAGGGTGCAGGTTTGTGCTGCTGCAAAGGCTCCTCCTTAAAACGGACCCGAGGAGTCTGAACTAGGTGTGGGTGAGTTCTGGGTGGTCCCCTCCAACACCCAGGTGCCGTTTTGCTACCAGGTCCTTACAAATGCTTTCAACCCCTTGAATCCAGTTTGCAAGACTGGCTTCATATACGTTTGGCAAGAAAAGAGGGTAAAATTTGAGCTACCACAAGGTCAGGGGCTTTTGGCCTCCTCATTTTGCTGCTGCAAATCTTGGATCCTGTTTTTTCTGAGTGCTGGTGCTGCTCCCGGCTGTTGGGAACTGCTGTTCTGCTCAGCCCCTCACTGGGAGATCAGTGAGTGCTGGGACATTTTTTTTCCCCAGCCTGGAAGGGAGCTGGGTGGGAGTTGCTGGAGCAGGGGGAGCAAAGCTTCAGGCTCTGCACCATGCGGCAAGTGCTGGCTGCCATCTCCCTGCCTGCAGATAAGCTCCCGCCACCTGTTTTTGGAGGGTGTTTAGCAAGGGCAGAGTATTTGCAACTCGCCGTAATGACTCTAAACAACCAGATCTCTCCAAATGAGATGATCGAGGCTGTTGGTTCTGGATCTGACACCCCCCTGTTCTATGTGCCAGAAATCTGCCTTATTTGCTGTTGGGCTCCAGCCTGGGAGAGGAGACCCTGCCCCATCCATCCCTTTCGCCAGTTCAAGCTGGACAAAGACGTGTGTAGAAAGCAATGGGGATAACGCAAGAGCCGCTCTGCGGTCCCTGAACAGTTTCCTTTGCCCTGTCTAAAACTGGAGCCAAGCAGCAGGGTTGGACCCTGCCCAAGGGCTGAGCTCAGGGGAATTCACCTTCAGCAGGGCTGTGCCAGCAGCAGCTGCATCCCAGGGTTGGCAGGCAGCCCTGCCTCCTTGCCCTTGCTTAGCCTGGTGGGAACGCGCGTGGCACAGGGTGCTGAGTACCCAGCTTTGGTGGGTGTTTGGAACCTTGCTTGGCCTCTCATCACCTTGCTCGAGACGCTGGGTTGTTTCAAGTCTGGTCCTGTTGCTGTGGAGGTTGAGGTGTTGGTGTGGGGAGTGAGGGGTGCACCTTAATTCTCAAGCCCAGGCCAGAGGAGGAGGTGGCAATCTGCTTTTTGGAGGCTGCTGTTGTCACTGCAGGGCTTAAAGGAGTGGGGGAGATGGGTGGCCATCTCTGCCTCTGAAATTAGTGAGGCTTTGGATGGCTAAAACACACGCTGCGGTTACCCGGGGGCTCTGGGAAACAGGGAAAACGCAGGAAAGCAGCAGGTGTGATTCATGTCTGCGAGCCAGCTGCAGAAATTCCCTGGTAGGCTTCAAGTTTGCTTTCCAGGCACTTCTGCAGAGCAGGGCTGACTGCGAGCCAGGTCGCTGGAATCGGAGGGACTGCAGTAAATCCTCCTTCCTCCCTCTCTTGCAGGACAGGATCTGCAGTGAGGTGCAGAGAGCTGCTGCGGCACAGCCTGGAAGCTCCCGCTCTTCGCTGGAGAGCAATCAACCTAGGGCAGGGAGAAAAGGTTCTGAATAAATCCCAGGTAACTGAAGCAGGGAGGAGTGCCATGTCTTGTGTGAGGCTGGGGTAGCATGGTGACAGACTTGCCCCCTCCATAACAGCATCGGGACCACAGTGCTGACACCCAAAGCGAGCCCTGAACCGACGCAAACTCTTTATCTCACTGCCCGCCAAGCTGGCTCTGGCTGTGCGCTCTGCCTGGTGGGCTCAGCCCCCACATTTTATCCAGATTTTCTTTTTATGCCTGCTGAGGATCCCTATCCAGCTTGGATGGGGAACAGAGGATATGGTTCCTCTGGCCGCATCTTGAGTGCTTGGAGGGGATTGCTGTATTTGGCTTTCAAGATGCTAATTTACATTTTAAAACCATTTGCAAGCTCTTTTCTTTTTTTTTTTTTTTTTTTGACTTGGCTTTGCTTTCTGTGCTCCTGCCCCTCCAAAACAGCAAGGCCACTGCGGGCTTTCAAGGACGATCCTCTGGTTTCTTTGCTGCTGAAGGAAAGATGGGTGAAACAGCCATAAAAGACAAATCCCTGCTGACCTTTAAGAACGGCTGTTTGCTGCCTGCATGTCAGGCTTCCTCAGCCTGCCAAGTTGTAAATCTGCCCTAAACTGCCTGAATTATATAATATAGCCCCAAGTGCTGGGCGGAAACTTCGCGCCCTTTGAATTTAAAGCAGCACTGCTGGAGCAGGGATGGTTTCTGGAAGAGACTCTGTTTTGATCTTGCCGGCGTGCTTGGTCAGGTGCTGGCAGACTCGTGCCCCTCTTGGCCGTGCTGTCCCCTTGCTCCGGCGTTGGTCTGAGCCTCAGGTTTTGCTCCGTTTCTCTTCCCACCCCAGAGCAGTTCCCTGCGTAGGTGTGAGGGAGGGCTGGGGGAGAGTTTTCCCTCTAAAATTGTTTCTTGGCTGAGGATGCAGAAACCCAGGGGAGATCGCTGAGGCCCTGCGGCAGGATGAGGGCTGTCCAGCTCTGCGTGGGATGGGGCAAGCAAAGTGGCTGCTGCTGGTGGTGAGAAAAGTGAGTCAGGGCTGGAGCCTGAGCAGAGGTGAACACTGGCATCTTCAGTGACTGCTCTCCTCCTCCTCCACATGCTTGTTAGTGAACCAGCTGATTGCCCACTCATCGGCAGAGCCCGTGGTGTGCTGGCATGGCTGCAAGGCACTCGCCCTCCCTGGGGGAAAGGGCTCCTCCGGGCGCTTCATCTTGTGACTCTTCCTGAGAGATCCCAAGCTCTTTCCCTCCCCTGGTTTTTCCTTCCCAGAGTTCTCTGTAGCGACCTCAGTGAGGAAACTATCAACCCTCAACCTCTCTGGTCTGCCTCTCCTCCCAGGGGCGTGCTGCTAGCTGGAGACCACCATGACGGACTCGAAGTACTTCACCACCACAAAGAAAGGTGAGAGAGGGAGCGGGAGGGTCACACAATTTTTTCCTGAATAATCAGGTTTCTCTTGCAGCTGTGTGAGCCAGGTGGGGAGGGCTGTCCTGGCAGCAGGAAGCTGGTGAAGGTGCCAGCTCTCATGGGAATGCCCTGAGCCCACGGGGGATGCTGTGGCTGACACCCTGCTCCTCGTTCCGATGCAGCTGGGGTGGCTCCTGGGCCACCATGGGGTCAGAGCACTTGTCACCAGCCCCCTGAAGCCAGACAAGGCTGTTGGCAGCTGGGTTATCGGCTTCAGCAGCTCGGGAGTAGCTGCAGGACATGGCTCCCCCTCCCTGAGCTCCCCTGGGCTGGGACAGAAGCGCTCAGGATGTTTGACTTAAGTACTTTCCAGACCAAGGAATTAATGTGGAGGAAAGCCATGTGGCATCTTCCTCTTCAGTCTGCCTGCCCGGGAGTGAAAAAAGAGCTCAGCGTGGCTTCGTGAGGGCAGGAGACGATGCTCTTTGGCTGGGTCTGGAGCCACTGGTCTCCCCCAGTGAGGTGCTGGGTTGGGGGATTGCTGCCCCATGCAGAACGGGATTTGGGAGCCACCATCCCTTGCATGGGCTTGAGGAGCAGTTCCCAAAATCTGCCTGTGTTCGCTGCTCTGGGTGCTTGCCATCATCTGGGCTGCGGGGCTAGGGCTTCGCTGCGTGCTGTGGTAACCACTCCACTGCCAAAAATACCTGCCAAATAAACCTTGTGTCCTGTGCTTGAGGTGTGGAGTGCTCGTGCCTGTCGCTCCTGCAGCATCTTCCATCCCTGAAGCCCTCTGGGGCTCTCGAGGGGCTAGAGAAGCTGCAGGGATGCACCAGCATGCTTGTCTCCATTTCCATGGATGAGAGCTGAGCCCCCAGAGCAGCCCCAGCCTTCCATGAGACATTTGGGAAGTTAAATCCCGCTTTTGAGATCCTGGCACCCCAGAGCACCTGCGGTGGCAAAAGAGCCCTGGCATGTGGCAAGTGGGAGCTGTACTGGCCCTCTTCTGGGAGCAGCACCCAGCAGAGAGGGGTGCCCCATCCCCTAACCCCTGAGCTCCCCCTTTTCCCCTTCCTCCAGGGGAGATATTTGAGCTGAAAGCTGAACTGAACAGCGACAAGAAGGAGAAGAAGAAGGAGGCTGTGAAGAAGGTGATAGCGTCCATGACTGTCGGCAAAGATGTCAGGTGTGTGGGGCTGTGCTGGGGCTGCCTGGGCCAAACTGTGCCGGGAGGGTGCCTGGGCAGCTTCTGGGCTCCTGTTTCCCCCTGGTGCCTCCGAGGGGGCGTTTCGTGCTGGCTTTTGTCTCAGGTGAGGAGCGAGCGAGCTGCTGGCCACAGCTACACCTCTCGTTGTGGGAGGAAAATGGTTGTATAAGCGTGGCCATCTGGCAGGTGGGGGTTTGCCTGGCTTTGGTAGTAATCTGGCTAAAAGAGGATTGGTCTGGCTGCCAGATAAGTTTGTTGGGATTATTGCCGCTTCCTTCAAGTGTTACTAAAAACAAGCAGAACCCCCTCTGAGCCTTTATGGCAGAGGGTCAGTGTCTCTGCCTTGGTGTCAGTAAGCCTTTTGCAGGCAATCCAGTCTGCAAGGTTGGGTGGCTGCCTTTCCTTCTCCTCTGTCTGTCTGAGCAGCACGTGGCTCCATCTCCTCCTCCCCGCGTGGACCCGTCCCCACAAGCCCTTGGCATTACATGCAACGCCAGCGCCTTGCTTTTCATGGTGCATTTGAGAGTAGACGGAGGAAAACGGCAGTGAGCTCTGTATTTGGAAAACTGGTGCATTCCCAGCTCCAAGAGCACTCGCAGCAGCAGGTAGTGATCTGCCTTGGGGCCACTGTGGAGAAGATGACATGGTGGGGACTTGCCTGAGGCTGGTCGGCACTCGGCAGAAGCTACACTGATTGGAAAGAAAATATTGGCTGTGGCAGCCCATTTTTTTTTTTGGTGTGTGCATGTTTTAGGCTGCAAGAAAGCAGTTTACTAAGTTCACCCCTGCCTGGGAGGTGACAGGAAAGTCTGGTTTAGCCTGGAGTGAGAGCAGCTGAGATGGGTGCCAGCTCTGCTGGCAGTGAGAGAACCAGCAAAGTGCTGTACCCCAGGCTTAGGGGTGCCCTGGGCTTGATCCTCTAAGTGATGGCTGGGTTTGCAGTGGCAGAGAAGCTTCCAAGAGCCAAGGGACATCTGTCGGGGTGAGATAACTCCTCTGTTAGCCCTCTGATCTCAATTGCCTCTCCTAAGGTGGTTTAATGGTCTAATTAGGCTCTCTGTATCTTTAATAGTCTCATTGGGCTGTCTTTATCATCTGTGGGGAAACAGCGTCTCTGGCACCACACAGCTCTAGGGCTTTTGGGAAGGGGTAGCCCCCAGCTCCATGCAGGCAGCTCTGCTCTGTCCTAGCAGAGCATTTTTCTGCTGCTGGGCTCGCCCAGGGGAGCGGGGCTCTTCCTTACAGCCAGTCCTGGATGTCCAATTCTCTGCCAAGATGGTTTTAGCACAGGACATGGGGCGAGTGCTCAGCAGTTTGAAGCAGGACGGGTTTAACATCTGTGAGAGTGGAGGATGGTTTTGGTAGGCCTGCACAGGAGGGATTATGTAGAAGGCGAGGTGGGATGGCTTGTCTCCCACACCCTCTCGCAGGTGCCAGAGGCTTTCGCACCATCCCATGACAGCTGGGTAACATTGCAACTTCTCCCGGGGCAGTGGACATGCACTGGAGCTGGGATACAGCAGAGCCGTGTGGGAGAGCTCTGTTTCTGCCCATCAGGAGCTGTTCTGAGCTGCTCCTGATACAGATCCATAAAGAAAAACCCACTGGGGATGGGTAATTTAGCCACATCTGTTGCAGGGTGGGCTCAGGTCCTGGGAGAGCCTGGTGTCTTCTTGGCTGAGGCACAGGAAGGGGATGGCCATGCTCCTGGGGTGGTGTGGGTTCCTGTAGGCAGCGGTGTCTCCTCCCAGCGCAGCAGTGTGGCTGTATTGTGCCTTCACAGAGGTGCTTTGTGTTTCAGCGCTCTCTTCCCGGACGTGGTGAACTGCATGCAGACAGACAACCTGGAGCTGAAGAAGCTGGTCTACCTCTACCTGATGAACTATGCCAAGAGCCAGCCCGACATGGCCATCATGGCAGTCAACACCTTTGTGAAGGTGAGAGGAGAGGGCTGCGTGCCCGAGAGCCGCATGCTGCAGCCAGTCGGTTCAGCCTGCTACATTCATCCCTGCTTTTAAGCTGAGCCACTACACTAAGCAGCTATGTACCCCACTCCAAAGAAGGGAGCATGGGCAGGTGTCCAAAGCCTCTCCTCTAAGGAGTGAGGGCTCCCCTATCTCTGGATAACTGGGCAAATTTGTCCAATAATGCAGAAGAAAAATGGTTTTTTGGCAGCCGTACTGTGCCACTTGCTCTGTCAGTGGCAGCTTCAGTTGTGGGCAGCTCCTGTGACCGAGCTGCCATCATGTGAGCTTACATGCTGAAGTCTCTGCAGCTGAGAAGGCCTTCATGATCTTCTAGTTGGAGTTGGGAACCGAAGAGCATGTTTGTTAGGAGCGAAGATATCGCCAGATCACTTTGTGAAAAGGCTTGGTGGGCATTAGAGGGAGTTTTGGCTTTTTAGGAAGGGAAAAAAACCCACACGATAAACCTGACAGATGCATTCCCCAGGTCAGGTGGCTGTTCTGCAGGGTGGCAGCTGACTTCAGATACTTGGTGTAAGTGATGAAGACATCACATTCATGGAGGTGTGTTTGGAGTGACGGAGTTACAACTCTGTGGGTGCCAGATTGCAGAACACGAGATCAAACCTCTCTTGGGTGACTTATTCCTGAGAGCTGAGTGTTAAAATCTCTAGACTTCAGGTACCCAAAGGAGAACGGAGGTCCCAAAGCCACCACTGATGCCTGCGAGTCAAGGATAAGAGGTCCTGGAAATCTAACCTCCCTCCCCCATCCCCACAGGACTGCGAGGACCCAAACCCTCTGATCCGGGCTCTGGCTGTGCGGACCATGGGCTGCATTCGCGTGGACAAGATAACAGAGTATCTCTGTGAGCCCCTGCGGAAGTGCCTGAAGGACGAGGACCCTTATGTGCGCAAGACAGCTGCTGTCTGCGTGGCGAAGCTCCACGACATCAATGCCCAGCTGGTGGAGGACCAGGGCTTCCTGGACACCCTTAAGGACCTCATCTCAGACTCCAACCCCATGGTGATTATTTTTTGCCTTCTCCATCCTCTCTTCTCTTCATTTGAATGGCAGTAAATGCTCTCCCTTCATCTTTACATGCTGACTCCTTTCCTCCTGTGCTCCCCTTCACCCTCTTTTTGGTGCTTAACGGACCACTTTTGGGGAGAGCTGTTTCTGAGGGCTGCAGGCTGTATTCCTTGTCCTGTAACCCTGTCCCCTGGACGGAAGTTTCCTCTGATTCCTTGGCAGTGCGTTATTAGTCTGTTCCCTGTGGAGAGGAGGCTGACCCGGCCAGCTCAGAGCGGGGGATGGTGGTAGAGGGGAGCTGACTTGGTTCTGATACCACGTAGCCAGTGGCTTTTGCCTCTGCTGAGGGTTTCCTAGCAGCTGGGCTTTGGACAGCATTAGTCTCCCTGCTTTTCCCCAAGCGTGAGGAGCTTTACAGCCTGCTTTCCCCAGGGTGTATCTTCCCCCAGCCTTTGCTGCTCTTCAGATCTTGCCGCAGGTGTAGCAGCGAGCCCGGCAGCTGCCACAGAAAGTGACGGGGCTCCATAGAGCAGCCTGACTGCCCAGGGAAGGGGAGCTGGAGCGGGCTTCTCTGCGCCGGGCATGGGGCCAAGGCTGACTCCAACGGTTCGCACATGTTCAGCCAGAGATGTGGCGTGGGTGGTGGTGGTGATTGCTCATCTCCTGAGGATCAGCTGGTGGGGAGGAGAAGCTGGTGCCCAGATGTTGCTGGGATGCGAGGTGTTGATACCGAGGATGCAGCTCATCCGCTTGCACCAGCGTTCCCCCAGGCTGTTGAACCACATCTGGTGTCACCTAATGCTTGCTGTCACCCAATGCATGCCCTGTCCCCTCTGGCAGGTAGTGGCCAATGCAGTAGCGGCTCTCTCAGAAATAGCGGAGTCTCACCCGAGCAGTAACCTCCTGGACCTCAACCCCCAGTCCATCAACAAGCTGCTCACGGCCTTGAACGAGTGCACCGAGTGGGGCCAGATCTTCATCCTGGACTGCCTGGCAAACTACATGCCCAAGGATGACCGGGAAGCCCAGAGGTGAGGGAAGCTCTGGGTGCTGCTGGGGCAGCGATGGCTGCAGGCCAGAGCCAGGCTGGAAAAGCCGGGGGGACTGATGGATATGGACACTGCCCATTCTCCAGATATCTTCATCCTCCTGATACTTGGCACCCCACTGCAGGAGGTGGGACAGCGGGCATCTGCCAGCTGCTGTGCCTTGGGCATGGCCATCTAGGGACTGCCGTGGTCCCATAGTGAGCCCTGTCCCCTTGCTGGCACAGGGACTGTGCTTCTTGAGCTGCTTCAACATGTGGCCTTACCTTGCAGCAGGGGAGGATGGGCACTCAGGAACTTGGAAAGGGGGCCATTGCAATAGGGTTTTGTAAAGGCTGGGAAATAACCATCATCGGGCATTTAAGAGTCAGTTCAGCATCTCTTGGGAAGGTCTTAAGTGCTGCTCAGCTGTCCTGCTGCAAACTCTGCCAGTGCCTCGTTCTTTTTCGTCAGTACTGGCAGCAGTGTCTAGGCAGGGAGATGGGCTGCGACTGTTTTCTTTCCCTTCTCCTTCCCGTGACACCTCCAGTATTTGTGAGCGGGTGACGCCCCGGCTGTCCCACGCCAACTCAGCGGTGGTGCTCTCGGCGGTGAAGGTGCTCATGAAGTTCATGGAGATGCTGTCGAAGGACCTGGATTATTATGGCACGCTGCTAAAGAAGCTGGCCCCACCACTAGTCACCCTGCTCTCCGCAGAGCCCGAGCTGCAGTATGTGGCTCTTCGCAACATCAACCTCATTGTGCAGAAGAGGTGGGTGCTCTGGTGCGGTAGCGGGGATAGCCTGGAGGCTTTCTCTCCTCTTCCCTATGTGCGCTGCTTCCCAGTGCTTCAGACACTCTGACTGCAGCGGTGTCAGGGCTTTGCCAATGCAACCCGTCATATGAGGTTTTTCCTTCTCTATTATTTAAAATCCAAGGCTGGGTGCAGAGAATCATGAGAGTTAATGGGCAGGGAGCTAAGCTGGGATCTCCAGGAGGGTTTATTTCAATTTATTGTCTATGTGGGGGACCAAAGGATGGAAAGGCAAAAAGCTGAGGCTTTGGTTTAGTCGTTAACTGTCTAGTGAGGAATTTTTGTGAGAACAGCTTGTTTCTGTGTAGTTGTCCTCTCTGAATAAGTGCTAAGAGTCCTCTTGTCCCTTTGATCTAAAACTGCTGGTGGGCAGGAGGTATCCAAGGCCCCACACGTGTGCCCTGAGCAGTACTGGCCAGCTGGAGAGCCACGCTCCGCAGTGACAGCCGCAATCAGATGATTTGTCATCCTACCAGTTATCACCGTGGTTGCCTATTAAAAATAACAGCAACTTCTGGGAGAAGTGGAAAGCAATTAGTGTCCCTGGGAGCAGGAATGTGAAAGGCAGGTTGGCTCCTTGGAGCTGGACCTGGCCTGTCCCTTCCCCAGCTTAGAGAGAGGATGAGAAAGGTCCAGCATAGCCCTGGGGTCTGGGTTTGCATCCTTGTTCCTGCAAGACGTCCCTTCCAACCTTGGCAAGACAAACATCCCTTGTTGCCTTGCATCTGGTCTTTGTTTGCGGCAAGGTTGTGCTCTGTCCCCTGCATGCCAGCAAAGGGGAGCCAAGGGACAGAGTCCTGGGGGGATAATCACTGTATCTTGGATTCCTTGGCATTGAACTGGCCTCCAAAACCTTGTGCTTGTGGCCAAGAAGCCTCATCCTCTGGGCCCAGAGCTGCTCACTCTCTGGTTCCAGGTTTCCCCAGCTTATGTCCTCGGTGTCCTCAAGCCTTCACCATCCCAGTTCCAGCCTCAGCCCAGGAGTGCTGATTCATGCTTGCAGCTGGCTAGTGGAGTAATGAGTTTGCAAGGACTTGGGGCACTAGGTGACTGCGGGGCCAGGAGAATGAATCCCCATCCGTCTCCTGACCAGCATGCAGCTTTCTGGGGAGGACAGCTCCCTTTCTGCACTGCTTTGGCTGCTGGTTGCTGCTGGGGTCAGAGCCTGGAGGTGGGAACACAGCTTAGATATTGCTTCTGCCGCTAGAGAAATCATCCGATAGCAGTATCGGGTGTCCAGGAAGCTCTGGAGAAAAGCATGGTTTCTGGAAAAATTTTTTGACTTTGTGGTCAAAATGAAGGAGCATGTGTCTCCCTTAATTGCTGCCTCTCCTTGCCCTCCAGGCCTGAGATCCTGAAACATGAGATGAAGGTGTTCTTTGTGAAATACAATGACCCCATCTATGTCAAACTGGAGAAGCTGGACATCATGATCCGCCTGGCTTCCCAGGCCAACATTGCTCAGGTTAGGATCTGCCTGACTATGCTGGGTGGGCACCAAGGGGGGCATGCAGGGGGGCTCCAGTGCTGCAGGGAGGGCATTCCCCTGAGAAATCCTAGACCCAGCTTTGCAGGATGCTGACAGGAGCAGCTGTACCACCCAGTCTGCTTCTGCTGGGTCACTGCCTTGCTTTTCTGGTGGTTTTTCTTGCAGCTGGGCTCTCACTGTCTTGTCCCCTCTGGCAGGTGCTGGCAGAGCTGAAGGAGTACGCCACAGAGGTGGATGTGGACTTTGTAAGGAAGGCGGTTCGAGCCATTGGCCGCTGTGCCATCAAGGTGGAGGTGAGGGCTGTGTTGCTTTGGGGTCCCAATGGCAGCTGTGGTTAGGCAAGGCGTCACTCTCCAGCACATGCTGGATGAGCTGGAGATCATCCCACCCCAGGAGTTAGCGCTGCCCTGACAAGCTAGAGCCTTCGTCAGCCACAGTTGTTCCATGGGGCATGTATGGGGTGTAGGGAGCATATTTCATCCCCTTACCCTTTGCTGCTGGAGCTGGTTTTGGATCCCTGCATGCCCCATGATCTGTTGCAGACTCATCTGCCTTCAGCTGTGCCTGATGTGTTAACGCAGCAGGTGACACAAGTTCGGGGACTGCAGGGTGGTGTGGGAGGGGAGGCTTTGCTTCCACTCGGGGGTAATTTGTAGAAAGGGATTATTAAAAACTTTGTTGTGGCTCTGCATGGCCCAGGTACAGGCAGGCTCACAGGCAAGGTCATGTAGCTTTCAGCCAGCTGATGTTGTGCCGGGTTTACTGCAGAGCATCCTCAATCACGAGACAAATGGCTCAACACCGGCGAGCCGGGCACTGGTGAGAGGCAGGAGGAGATGTGCTGGAGAGCTGGCTCAGGCTTTGCCTCCCACTGGGAGCTGAGCTGGCCCGGCTCTGCTGTTAGAGCAATCCCTCCCCTCCGCAGTGAAGCCAGCCTCTCCCATGGGGATTTATTGCCATGGCATTAGCTGTTTTTCCTTATTAATGCTGAGCCGTGCGACTGTGCACATCCAAACTAAGGCAAGGTGCAGGATGCTGCTGCCCTGGCAAGCCAAGGTCTGGACTCACTGCTGTGCTTCTGCATCCAGTGGCCTGAAGTGCATCCTGTGGGAGCAGGGAGCAAGCTGCATGTGGGGGAGAGGAGGCTCTAGGAGCATGCAAGGGGAATGAGAAGACAGACCTGGGTTGAAGGGACAGGAAGGGGAGAGACCGCACTTGTGCATCCCCTGTTCTGGTCTGGGTTGGGTTTGGGGGAGGTGCAGAGGGGACAAGGCAGCGAGGAGGGGGTATGGGAAGGGCAGCAGGGGCTTTGGGCAGGGATGTAGGAGCATGGCTGCTGGCTGACTGAGTCCCTCCAACAGCAATCAGCCGAACGCTGTGTCAGCACCCTGCTCGACCTCATCCAGACCAAAGTCAACTATGTGGTGCAGGAGGCCATTGTCGTCATCAAGGACATCTTCCGCAAGTACCCCAACAAGTGTGTGGCAGTGGATGCTCTCGGTCTTAGATGGGCTCTTTCTGTGCTTGGGCCGGGGGGGGGGGGGGGGGGGGGGGGGCTACAAAGACCCAGGCATGGGCAAGGGATGGGCTACTTCTCTCTCCTGGTGGGATGGTTGGTGCAAAGCCTCCTGGAGCCTCCCTGCAGTGAAGGTGGCTTTGGTTTTATTTTGCTACTCGGGGTTGTGCTCACTGTTCAGTGCTGCCCCTAAGAGTTAAGCTGGGGACCGGAAAGCCATCCCCAGCCCCATGATGGCAGTCTCAGATCCAGAGACCCAAACAGACAGGAGCTGTCAGAGACTTTGAGGCCCCTCACGTCAGCATAAACCATCTCTGGCTCTTAATTCAGCACTCAGTGATGGAGTGAGGGTGGCAGGGGGAGAGGGGAGTGTTCCAGCTGAGCCAGGAGGAATGGGCGACTGCGTGATCAGGAAGTCGTGTGCTACTAGTGGTAATAAATACTAATGAACTGAATTAGTAATGGACTAGTCTGCACAAATAGCCAGTGACTCGGGGCTGCTGCAGAGAGGACAGAGACTGGATGAACGGGGCTGAGAAGTTAATTCAGCAGCAGGGCTGGCGAGTAGGAGAACACGCTCTGGTGCCGGAGACGGGTCGGCATGGGCAGTGTCATGCCATGCCCACAGCCCTGGGGAGAGGGGACAGCCCCAGGCAGGTGGTAGGGGCTCCAGCCGATGCCCTCAGCGATGTCCTGGTTCTGCTGAAGGTTACGGGACGTGGTTTGGAGTTAGAGTGGAGCTGGGACTCAGGTATCTTGCTTTCGGTGAACCTGTGTCCTCTCCTTGGGAAGGTATGAGAGCGTGATCGCCACCCTCTGTGAGAACCTCGACTCTCTGGACGAGCCCGAGGCCCGGGCTGCCATGATCTGGATCGTGGGAGAGTATGCTGAGCGGATTGACAATGCCGATGAGCTGCTGGAGAGCTTCCTGGAGGGCTTCCATGATGAGAGCACCCAGGTGCGGTGGGCCGGGGGGACAGCCCCCTGTGCAATGGGGAGGGTCTGGCTGCCAGCAGGGCCAGCTGGTTGAGGAGTGATGCTGTGACAAAGCTTGTGCTAATTGGAGTGTAACAAAGCAATTTGCTCTAGCAGGGTTGTGAGGTGTTTTCCTTGCAGTTGTTCAGGGCAGTGGTGTCCTGCAGCAGTTCTGGGTGTAGAAGGTGGCCTGTGAAATGCTGCCACAGTGGTGTCCCAAGCACCTTCCCTCCTTAATAGCTGGGAAGGACCAATGGGTCATTCCTCTGTGCCAGGACAGGATCAGCCCTTTGGACCTAGAAAACAGAGTCAGAAGGCTGAAATGAGTGGAGAGACATTCCTGCCCCTTCCGCCAGGAGAGCGGAGGGCAGCGGTTTTGCCTGTGGAAATTTTGGGAAGTTTCCATCTATGGAAACCTCCTACAACCCCTGAGCAAAACACCACGAAACCAAGTCACGGCGAACAGGGCAAAGTCTATAAATGCAAAACAGCAAAGCCAGCAATACTGGCCACCCTGTCTCAGGTCTAAAGGGACTGTCAGAGGTGAATCACTGCTGCTTATCCTCATAAAAGTCAGAGCATGCTCTGGCCTTCGCCCTTGTGGGACTGTGTAACCCAGTCCCAAGATCTTGCCCAGTAACCTCGGTGTCAACCTCTGGCTCTGATGGTCTGAGGGTGTGGTAATCGGCTTGAAACGGGCTGCAGACCTGGCTGGCAGCCATGCAGGATGCCCTGACACTTGTCACCGCCACTTAAGAAGTCACACTGTGTTTGTCCCTTGAAAGGCAGGTTGGGGTTACATCCTGGCAGCACATAAGGGAAAAATTCCCATGTTCTTGTACAAAAATGGTGTGAGCTGCCTGTCTGTCTCTCCCTAAGCCTGTTTGTCTGCCTGCAGGTTCAGCTGCAGCTGCTGACAGCCATTGTGAAGCTGTTTCTGAAGAAGCCCACAGAGACGCAGGAGCTGGTGCAGCAGGTGCTGAGCCTGGCCACACAGGTGGGTAGCGGCTCCTGTGTGAGGGAAGAGCTTCCCATGGGCTTTGCCATACTGCTCCAGGGCAGCAGGAATGGCTTGGTAATGCAGTGCCTGTGACAGGAGGCAGATAATTGGAGCTTAATTCTGGAAAAGCTGATAGTTAAAGTCCTGGAGAGCGAGGACACAGTCTCCCATAGCACAGGAGGCATCTTGTGCTGTTTCCCTGCCAAGGCTGATGTAGCAAAGCAGTGTGGCCTCATACACCAGAGGTGTGACATAAATAGCTTTAACTTTTATCCCCATGATCCCTCTAATGCTACAGCAAGACTTAGATGAGGCCAAGATGCTCTGAGTTGCTCTGTAGTAGCTGCATCTTCCCCTGCCTGATGGCTTCGGCACTAACCCCTGTGCTTCCCGAAGGACTCTGACAACCCCGACCTGCGGGACCGTGGCTACATCTACTGGCGTCTGCTCTCCACTGACCCGGTGGCTGCCAAGGAGGTGGTGCTGGCGGAGAAACCCCTCATCTCCGAAGAGACGGATTTGATTGAGCCTACGCTCCTGGATGAGCTGATCTGCTACATCGGGACCCTGGCCTCCGTCTATCACAAACCTCCCAGCGCCTTCGTGGAGGGGAGCAGAGGGGTCGTGCACAAGAGCTTGCCCCCACGAACGGGCTCGTGAGTAGCTCTGCTTCCCCAGGGTGACTCCTCACTCCACGCAGGGACTTCCAGGGCTAGATCTGTGCAATGGGCAGGTCGGACGCTGAGCCAAGCGGCTGTGGGGCTGCCATGGCTACACACAGGACTGTGCAGAACCAGCTCTGTCCATTGTGCTCAGAGCTGAGCTGAGGCCCCCCTTGCAGGGGGAGGCTCCCCTGTAGGAGCAGGGCTGTATGGATTCAATATTGTCCTTTCAAGGCTGAAGAAGCGATCACAGACCTAAGTGGAAGGTGATCTCAGTGAGAATGTGTTCAAGTGTTGGGAGCCGAGCTGGGACAGGGTGTCTCTTGGCACACTCGCTGCAAAGCCCAGCTGGGTGACCCCCCGGCCCTCGTGCCTCTAGCGGGACCTGTTGGCTCAGCCGGAGCTCCTTAGTGTCTCACATCTCTCCCTCACCCTTCCTTTAGGAGCGAGAGTGCCGAGAGCCCCGATGCGGCCCCCTCGGGGGTGCAGGCGGCGGAGCAGCCGGCCGTCATCCCCACTCAGGGTGACCTGCTGGGTGACCTGCTGAACCTGGACCTTGGCCCCCCGGTGAGTGGGCCTCCTGTTGCTGCCTCCTCCGTGCAGATGGGTGCCGTGGACCTCCTCGGAGGTGGCTTGGACAGCCTGGTACGTCACAGCCCTGCACCATTCCTTCCCTGATGCCCATCTGCCCTGGTGGCATCGTGCTGAGCTTGATGCTGGCTCCTGTCTGGAGCTCTTGGGGATGGGATGGGATTGTCCACCCGGAGACACCTGGGTTAGTGCTTTCCTGCTACAGCTGGTGAAAATGGAGGGGCACTGCACCCTAATTTATCTTGTCCTCATCAGATGGCTGGAGTGGGGCAGGGGTTAGCGCTCCTTTTGGTACATGAGGCTGGTGTAGATGCTCCCACAGTCCATGCTGTGCTACAGGGGTGACTCCTCTTCCTGCGTCCCCCTCTGAACCTCAGTTAAACCCAGAGACACCTGTTAAACCACCCTGTGGGGTGGAGGTGTGCCCACTCCCAGCCCGTGAGGTGCTTCAATGAGTATCTCCTGCACCAGGAGATCTGGAGGTGACAGCTTGTCCTCCTGGCAATGCAAACCAAGCAGCGGTTTGGCTGCAGGATGAGGAGGGATGGAAACCTCTGCCTGCTTGGGACTGCCTGCCCTGTGGGTGCTGGCGATGTCCGAGCTTCCTGAAGAAAAAGAGTTTGTAGTTTTCTCTATGGCTTGTAAAAGCCAGCAGAGATCCCCAAGGGGAGGCAGCATCGCTGCCTCTCTGCCTGCTGCCTCTCCTGGTCCATAATTCCCCAAGTGCTGCCCTGGCTCTTTGTGGGCTCGCAGGGTCTGGCAACGGGCCAGTGCCGAGCGCAGGGACCAGAGACCCCGGTCATGCTCTGTCCTCAGGCTCCAGGGCAGCCACAGACAGACAGATGGACAGGTTGACAGCGCGGCAGCACTAATCTCTCTTCCCTCCTCCCTTTGTCTCTCTCTTGTCTCTTCTCTCCTGGCTTGTCTCTGCATGTGGCTGGCTCTTCTCTCCGCCTTGCCTGCTTCTGCTTGGAGATGGGGGACGAGTCAGAAGGGGTATGGATCAGCCCTTTTCTTAGCCCTCTACACCATGCGTGGCCCCAGTGCCCCTCGGTGCCCCTGCTCCCCTCACCCAACCTTGTGTTCGATGCCCCAGTGACATCTCACTTCCCTCTGGGGACAGCCAGGACCCCAAAAAGCTCCTGGCACGCCAGGTCTGGGACCGCTGGAGCATCCCTACTGCTCCAGGCCCTCACTGGCCCACACCTGTGCTTTTGGAGAATGTCCTTGATGGGGCATTTTGCAGGACCCCTGTGCCCCCAGTGTGCTGGCCCCTACCCCTGCTGATGCCCCTTTTTTGTCTCTTGCAGCTGCGAAGCGATGTGGGAGGCAGCCCTGCCGTGAGTGTGCCCTTGCGCTTGAACCCCCCCTTTCTGTATTCTCTTCCTCCTTTTCCTCCTCTCCCCAGCCCCATGGTGCCCCCCATAACCTGCTCCCTTGTCCCCTGCAGATGGGTGGTGGTGGTGGCTTTGCACCAGCGCCCAGCACGGCGATGCCCGCCAACCTGGGGGCACCCCTCGGCAGTGGCCTGGGAGACCTCTTTGACCTCACCGGTGGCGTGGGGACCCTGTCGGGATCCTACGTGGCACCCAAAACGGTGAGTGGGACAGCCAAGCCCCAGCTGCTGGCAGAGCTCAGGGCTGCAGTGTTAAGGGGGGATAGAGACCCCCCTGTGCCTGTTCCACGCTGCAGGGCCTCCCTGGGGGGAGGTGAAAGACAAACCCCCTTTTCCTGGCATGGTAACAAGCCAAGCGAGGGGAGTGGTCTGCAGATGGAGAGGATGTTAGAGTGCTTGCCCGGGGGATGGGGAGCAGAGGCAGTCTGCATGTTCCCCCAGGTGGCGTGGAGCCCTAAGCAGAGGGGAGAGCAGGGATCTGTCAGGTCACGTCTCTGATTTCGGGGCCGTGCTGTTTCCCCATGTGTGGGGTGAGGTTTGGAGGACTTGGCAGCAGCATCCTGCAGCCGTGGCTGGAGTGAGGGTGCCTGTGCTGACTGTGTGTCAGTAGCTGTGAAATGCTCCTGATTTACAAAAGCGCTGCACAGCTCTGCCAGGCTGGAGAGCACTGAAGTGTTCACTTTGGGTAAAATCCCAAGGGTTTCTTGTCTCCTTAACCCAGGTCTGGCTCCCTGCCATGAAAGCCAAGGGGCTGGAGATCTCTGGCACCTTCAGCCGGCAGGTGGGCTCCATCTCCATGGATCTTGTGCTAACAAACAAGGCTCTGCAGGTCATGTCTGACTTCGCCATCCAGTTCAACCGCAACAGGTGAGGTCCCTCCTGGGCTGCGTTAGCAGTGGCTGCTCAAGATGCTGCATGACACCTCCGACCTCACCTGTGGAGCGGTTGCGTGCGAAGGGTGGGAGGGAGGGGCTGTTAAATGGCTGCAAGGGCTGGGAACAGCCTCATGTGATGACCCTTCTCTCTCTGATGGCTGTGGTGGTGATGAGCATCAAACCAAAGCCTCTAAGAAGTTGACTGAAGAGGCTGTTCCTCTGGGGTCTGACCGCTGTCCTGTTATTTGTCATCCTGGTGAACCAATGCTTCTGTTTCCCTCAGACACAACAAGGGATGGCCCTGAGGGAATAGGGCAGGAGAGCTAAAGATGGGTGTGAGTCTCTGTAGGAGGAAGGGATGAGATTTTGGGGCTACCTGTTATTGCCCCAGGGTGGGCCGGACAGGAGCCAGCCTGGTCCTGGACTGTGCAGAGGCAACAAGATGAGCTGGGGCGTTCCTGGGGACCGGGTGGAGGAAGGCAGAGCACCCCGAGGTTGGCCCAGAGTGGATAGGCAGTCCCTTCTGCCATCAGCTGCTGCCCCCACCCTGACCCCCTGCCCTCCTTGGGTGTCCCCCCAGCTTCGGCCTGGCCCCAGCAGCTCCTCTCCAGGTCCATGCGCCCCTCGCCCCCAACCAGTCCGTGGAGATCTCCCTTCCGCTGAACACCGTTGGCTCTGTCATGAAGATGGACCCCCTGAACAACCTCCAGGTGGGGAGCACCCGGGGTTCTCCCCTCCTGGGGAGCTGGGGATGGGGCAGGAGTTGCCCCAGGGTGGGTGTGCTCCATCAGGAGGGAGCCAGAGGGAGATGTGACAGCAGGATCCAGGCGAGAAGAAATGCTTAGCTCATCACCACTCTGCTGTCAGAGCTCAGTCTGACTCCTATTTGACATCTGGGCTCCATGCAGACCTATTCCTGCGCGGAGGAGGATCCTCGCTGCCAGTGGCAGAGCTGAGCCTTGGCTGAGTATCTGCTCACAGTGTCCCAGCACAGGGGGAGTCGGTGGAGCTGTAGCTCCCCAGAGAGATCAGGGAGAGCAGGCTAGGGGGGTGCAGCCCTGGCAGCTTCCCTGTTTCCCCTGTATGCTGGAGCACACCAGCATGTGGGGCATGGGTGCTGGCCTCTCCAGCTCCTCCAGGCAGCTGCCAGTCTCTTGCTGGATGACACCCGGCTCAAGAGGGATCAGTGGTGTATGGTGGGATGGGATGGAATGCTCGCTCCAGGAACTGCTCACCTGCTGTAGGTCAGAGGAGGTGTTGACATCCCCATGTTCTGTCCCAGGTTGCGGTGAAAAACAACATCGACGTCTTCTACTTCAGCACCCTGTACCCACTGCATATCCTCTTCGTGGAGGACGGGAAGATGGGTGAGTTGGAGCGTGGGTGGCTGTGGCTCCTGCAAGGTGTCCTTCTGCAACCGGTCTGTAGGTGCCATCCCAGCCCCCGAAATCCTCCTGGCTGTGTTCCCAGCCCTGGGGATGGAGCAGGGAGCAGTGCGGAACCAGATGCCCCTGGCAGTCCAGAGCAGACAGGGACACTGCCATGCCGGTGTGACCAAGCTGTGGCTACCCGAGATAGCCTGAGCAACCTTCTAAGCCCTCACTGCCAGGGAGGTCTTCACTCGCTGCTTATTTTGCCTTCTCTGGCACTCACCAGCCTGTTCCCCAAGCCAGTGTGGCTTGCTAAACCCCACCAAAGTGGGTAGCTTTTCTGCGGCTGGGTGAGGCTGGTCTTGAGTAGCTGCTGGAGGGGAGTGGCAGCATGGCAGGGCGAGATCCCTTCAGCCTCCGGGGACGTGGCAGCGTGGCCCGTGTCCTACCAACTTTGGGAGGGGGCGGCCAGTCATGTGGCTTCACTGTCTTGGTTTTGTTCTTCACTCCAGAGCGGCAGATGTTCCTGGCCACTTGGAAGGACATTCCCAATGAGAATGAGGCCCAGTTCCAGATCAAAGACTGTTCTCTCAATGCAGGTGGGTCCAAACCCTTCAGAAGGACCCGGCTCAGCTCGCAGCTGGTCACCAGTGACCAGCTCATCCCAGTTATCCCAGCCCGGGCTGTGGAGAGATGGGAGCTCCTTCCCCCTGTGCCCACCCTGTGTCTCCAGGACAGAACTGCTTTGCTTGCGGTTGGCTAGCTGTAGAAAATTGGCAGAGATGCTATGCCTGACGGGGATGCCCCTGCTGTTGGGGACAGTTGCTGTTTCCACCTGGCATCAGTCTTGGTGCAGAGAAGCTGAACTGGATCATGCAGCCTTGACACTGCCCAGCCTTACAGCAGCCTCTCCTGGTCAGCCCATGGGCCCAGCAGCAGTCCTGTGCTCACAGGCAGAGCAGGCAGCTGTGGGCAGGAGCTGGGGTCAGGCTCCCTGGTGCCTCCTCGCTTCCCCAGCTCCTTCTCTGGGAGATCTGGTGCAAAACGGGACGTGCAAACCCTGGGCAGGGACAGCCTTTCAGTCCTGCTGGCAGCAGCGAGCTGACCCTTGTGGAGCGAAACAGGGTGGCCCAGCTTGTGAACTGAGCTCTGGGCTGTTGCCTGCCCTCCCCGCGGAGGACCTGGGAGCCTGGGTGAATAGAGCACTTCTCCTCGCTGCGTGGGGACGCTGGGTTTTGGATGTGCTGCTTTGCAGGGTGGGGAGAGGGAGGGGTGGGGGAGATGGGGCAGGAACAGGTCCAAAGGGAGCTGGTGCTCAGCCCAGTGCCCTGCCCTGAGCAGCCCCCACAGCAGCTCTCTCCTCTGGCACAGATGCTGTTAGCAGCAAGCTCCAAGGCAGCAACATCTTCACCATTGCCAAGAGGAATGTGGAGGGCCAGGACATGCTGTACCAGTCCCTGAAGCTCACCAACGGCATCTGGGTGCTGGCAGAGCTCAGGATCCAGCCCAGCAATCCCAGCTTCACGGTACGCCCCTTCCCCTGCCTGCCTCTGAAAACAGCCCCAAGGTGGCTCTGAGCTGAGGCTGCTGCCCACCCTGCCTTCCTTGCTCTTTGCTCAGAGCATGGGTTGGGCTGGGTGGTCCCGCAGCACGTCTGTCTGCGGTGGCAGGACTTCCCTGTGCCAGTCCTGGCGTCCCTCTCACCTGGGGAGGGCGAGACATGGTTTGTGCTGGCTGGCTGGGCTCTGCAGCAATGCTTGGTCTCTGCTGAGCTGCCCTCCTAGCTCTGGGGAGGCACCATGGTGGCAGCAAAAGGAAGGAGAGAGGTCGCAGCACACCAACACATCTCTGTTAAAATAAAAACCCCAATCCCATCCCCTTCTTGGGGCATCTCTGGCCTTGTCTGTGTGCTGGGCAGCCTGACCGCAGCTGCAAAAGAGCCTTTGAGCAAAAGTCTGTCCTCATGTCAGGCATGAGCCATCCCGATGTCCCACATTCCCTGGCCCTTTCCCTTCCCTGCCTTCCTCGCAGCCTGTTTTCTTTGGGTTGGGACGAGCTGTGTCGCCTTGACTCATCTCTCTGTGTATCTCCGTACCTGCTGCCTGCCTGCCCTCGCCGGCCTGCCCGCTGTTGCAGGATTTGGAGGTTAGCAGACTGGTTTTTACCCCAGCTTTGGGCTGTCTCTGGCTGCTGCCTGGTTATTTCTCCCCTGACGTTTTTACCTGCCTCTGCCAGCTGCCCTGCCAGCCCTGCCTGTCTCTTGGTGCCTCTTGCCTCTCCCTCCTGGCAGGGCTGGCACAAGGCTGGTGCCGAGAGCGGAGCTTCATCAGAGGTGACTGTTTCGGAGGGTCAGGGCATTCCCACCGCCCTCCCTGCATTCACTTGGGACAAGGATAGCTGCAAATGCTTATCCTGGAGGATTCCCTGCTCAGCACCCCTGTGCTGAGCTTCCCCTGCTCACCGGCAGGCTAAGGAGTTAATTAATTTCAGAGCCATTTAATATTTAATCTCTGAGCAAATAACCAAAGGGGGCTCGTACCGCTTAGGAGAGGAAGGTGCCTTTGGGGGAACCGTTCACCCTCAAGCTATGGGCAGTGAATCAAACCCCATGAGATGAAGTGTGTGTGCACCTCTGCCTGATCCCCAGCCCTCCCTGCCTGTGCTGCATGTGGATGTCTCTGCTCTTCAACCGGGCGGGGGGAGCACCGGCAGCCTGGGGGGGGCATCTGGGGGGCTCAGTGCCTTTTAATATCTTTTATCTGGCCGAAATAAGGAGCCGGGGCTGCCCTGTGCGCCAGGGGTGGTGGTGGGGAATACTGCAGCACGCAGGGCTTTGTGCTTTGGGGCTGGGGCCTCACTGGTGAGGGATGAGGTGCCATGACCCCCTTCTCCTCTATCCCCGCAGTTGTCCCTGAAATGCCGAGCGCCAGAGGTGTCCCAGTACATCTACCAAGCCTATGAAACCATCCTGAAGAACTAAGGTGCTGCCGCAGCCCGTCCTCCTCAACCTCCCTTTCCCGCCCAAGGAAGCGGGGCAGGACCCGTGTGCATGTCTCCTCTCCTTCCTGCCAAGGAACCAGCCCCTGGGAATCTCCCTCCAGCCCCAGGGCCCTGAAAACAGAGCCGGTGCTCCCCCCTCCGCTGGGGCTGGGGCAGGCAGAGGAGGGCAGGGGTCTCCCAGCCAGTCCCTGCCACTCTGTAGAAATCTGTGAGTGATGCAGTGTCCTCCTTGCTGATGTTGCCCTGTCAAGAGCCCTGTTTCACTCTCTGGCTCCCTGTGACTGCTTTTTTTTTTTTTTTTAAACCAAGCTGCTGCACCTGGGGGGCTGCCCTCCCCCTCTGTGTGCCCCCCACCCTGCAACAATCCCCCTCCCCACTAGTGCTGGGTCTCGTGTCTGCCCAGGGCTGTGTCTGGGGAAGGGTTTGGCACTCCTCGTCCCTGGGCGTAGTACCCTGGGCTTTGCTCGCAGCCTCTTCCGTGCTGGTTGGCACCCAAAGTGCTGTGGGCTCAGGTGGCTCATGCTGTAGCTCCCCTGGAGCCCTGGCTGCTTCCTTCCCCTAAGGCAGCTCCTGCCTGTCCCCTGTTTGTTCCCTGGTGCAGGAGTGCCGTGGGTGAGCTCCCAGAGCTTTGGAGAGGGTCTCCCCCTCAGTGGGAGCTGTTTCCAAAGGTCCCAGAAGGGCTCAAGGATCTCAAATTTGAGCCTGTACTTAAAAGTGCAGTAAAAA
The DNA here is from genome assembly GCA_013389905.1 of Sula dactylatra. Classification (NCBI taxonomy): domain Eukaryota; kingdom Metazoa; phylum Chordata; class Aves; order Suliformes; family Sulidae; genus Sula; species Sula dactylatra. The sequence goes on along the minus strand of WEKW01023357.1, from coordinate 467,279 downwards.
AAGGGCTTTGCCAGCCCCTGCAGCAGGGCGGGGAGGGCTATAGCATCACCTCACACTGCCCTTGCCCTCCCTCTGCCCCCTAAGCTGGGGCAGCTGCCTCCCTCCCCAGCCCCATGGCTCTCCGTGCTGTCACCTATGGGGGCCAGAGAAGATGTGGCGCCTTCCTCTGTGGTAACAGTACTTGTTTCTCCCCTTCCCCCAGAAATAAAGCCATGGGTCACCCCTAACTTGAAGCGTTTGGTGCAAGAAATATCTAATATATAAAATATAAATATATTGTATGTTCACTTGTTTTAAGCGAATGGTGAATAAAGGTGACATCTGCCCATGGAGCTGCTGTTGGGGCAGCGATACCCCAGGCTTGCTGACTGAGCCGTGGCCTGCTGATCTTTAGGGAAGCAGGATGCTGTGAGCTTCCTCTCAGTGGTGCCCTGCCCTCAGCAGGGAGGAGATAAGCTCTCTGTGGCCCGGTGGCCGTGGCCTCAGGCTCAGCAAGGCCTGAAGCAGCAAATTTGCCCGGAGGTGGGTGTGCAGCCAGGGGAAATGGGGCCGGGGGCCTCTTGGGGACAGGATGGTCATGGGGGAGGTCGATCAGCAGCTGTCAGCCCTGTGCCCTGTTCCTGGCTGAGGCCAAGCCTCTGGCTCTGCCAAGGCTATGGCAGCCCCACACCAGTGCGTGGTGCCCAGTGCTGGGGGGTGCAGGGTCCTGTCACAGCCTATGGACCCCTCCTGGGGTTGGGGTTCCTGGGAGGTGCAGCCAGTTCCCCTGGGGTGACAACCCTGGCACTGGTACCAGGCACCCTGCTGGGTGTTGGCTCTGCTCTGGGCAGCCCATGGGGCACTGGCCCCACTCTCGGGAGATGTGTGGCAGGCACTTGGGGACCACAGGGTACACCCTGCTTTGGGACCCTCAATGTTGCAGCAGTATGGCCACAACCAGCAGGCCTAGACCCCCCCACGGTGACCCACAACCCACCAAGACCTCGGCCACACCTCTGGGGCAAGCAGCTCTGGGGTGAAGGCTCTCAGCCATGGGGAGCTTTTGTTCTAGGCAGCCCCAAGGGCTTTGGCGACATGAAGGGGTCCCAGATGCAGCCAGGGCATCCCCATGGCTGCAATGGGGTGCAGAGCACCGGGGCTGACCCTCACCCCAGCTCTTCCCTCCACCACTCCCTGCCCTCTTGAGACCCCAGCCCCACAGCCCACCTCCCTTGGGCTCGGGGTGGGTCTGCATCCCTCCTGCTCGCCACTGGCTGCAGCCAGCAGGTCCCAAACCCCCTGGAGGGTCTCACGCCCCAGGACAGACAACTGGACACGGTGGGTTCAGCTCCGTTGGTCTTTACTGGCTCGGGGGAACGTGCAGGGCCAGCGGGGTGGGGCGTGTGGTGGCCTGGGCAGGGGGCTCCACACACGGCCCCGTCCCGCCTTGGGGACATCAACACATGCTACCGACATGGCTGCGGCCGGCCAGGGGCTGAGGGGTGCTGGAGAGAAACAAGCGACACACCACACCCCACCCCCCCGCCCCGAAATAGAAGTTGTGATGATAAGCTGCATATCCCCGAGTCATCAGATGTGGAGAGAAGAGGAAGAAGAGGGAAAGACAACAAGAAGAGACAACAAGAAGAGGAGAAGACAGAAGAGAACATGACATGAAGAGAAGGCAGCCAAGAAGAGAAGGACATGAAGAGGAGAAGATGTTGAGAAGGCCAAGAGTAGAAGGGGGAGAAAGAGGAGAAGGACAAGAAGAGGAGAAAATAATAGGAAAGGAAGGCATCAAGAAGAGGAGGTGGACAAGAACAGAGGATGACAAAAAAGAGATGATGGAGAAGAGAAGAGACAAAGGTAAGAAATGCCGGTTGTTTTCCAGCCCTGTTCCTGGGCGGCTGGGATGCAGCGCTCTGCTCCAGCCATCACCACCATGACGGTGCCATGGCCACCCCTGTGGAGCTGCTCTCCATGGGGCCTGGGGGGTCCCTGCAAGAGCCCAACCCAGCTGCCAAGTCACCAAGCGAAGGAGTCCCGGCACCCCAGGCCCGTGGCCATCGTCTGGCCGGGGCCTCTCCATGCAGGTGCCATCCCCAGCAGCAGCTCTGTGATGTTCCCGGCAGGTAGCCGGAGGGGTTTGCTGGGGGCTTCTCCCCATCCTGCCTGCCACCCATGGCCACCCAGCAGGGCGTCTCATGGCCAGGGGTCCTCATCCAGCCCCTCGTGCTCCCGCGGGAGCCAGGCGGGCTCCAGGAGGGAGGAGAGGACGCTCTGCAGAGCCCCCCAGGGCTTGTGCTGCCCGGGTTTGGGGCTGCCGGTGAGGGGCTGTGGGGGGGCCGCCCCATAGCCCCGTGGGGTGGGGATCCTGGAGGGCTTCTTGTGGGGCTGTGTGTCCAGCCGGGGCTTGGCCCAGGGGCGCTGGGGTGGTGCAGGGAGGGACAGCACTGGCTCAGGGACCCCCGGCACCCCCGGGGTGCCGTCCACCATGGCAGGGGTCTCCTCCGTCTCCGTCAGCTCGTCCTCCCCCGGTGCCCAGTCGGTGTCGGACTCAGGCCCCCCCCGCATCTCCCGGGCATCCCAGGAGGCCGGGAAGCAGCTGCTCTCATCGGAGGAGCTGGAGAGGGCCGGCCGACGCCCCGCATCCGCCATTTCGGGGACCAGCGGCGGCGGTGGGGGGCCGGCCCCGTTCCCGCTCCGCCGGCTGTCCTCGATGGGGAGGCCGTGCTTGCCAAAGACGTTGAGGGAGGACGAGGAGGAGCTGGAGGAGCAGTAGGCCGAGTCGGCAGCGGTGCTGGGGGGTGGCGGGGGGAGCTCGGTGGGGGTCTCCCCATCCTCCAGCTCCTCCATCATCCTTGTGTTGGCCAAGAACTCCTCCTCCAGCCGGCGGAAGAGCTGCT
>WEKW01023357.1:436194-457820 GCA_013389905.1 Sula dactylatra | reverse complement strand
CACCCCCTCCGCAGCGGAGCCTCAGCCCCCCCCCCCACTCTCCGGCCGTACTTGTCCATCTTTCCCGGTCCTCCGCGCCGTCCGCCTCTGCCTCCGCCTCCCATCTGCTCCATCAGGGGTCCCGGGGGACCCCCGGGTCCTCCTCCTCCTCGCCGTCCACCTCCTCCTCCGTAGCCACCTCGATCCATACCCCGGCCTCCTCTGAATCCACCTCTGTCTCCGCCACGGCCACCTCTGAACATGCCGCCGGGTCCCCCACGGTCCATGAGGCCACCTCCTCGCCCACCTCGCATCCCCCCGGGGCCGCCTCTGCTGCGGTCTCCGCCTGGGAGAGAGGAGAAAACTCTCGGAGCACGCCGAGAGCAGAGCCAGCCTGCTCCAGACGCTCCTCCGGCCTCTGAAAACCCTGCCCTGAGGAACCCAGCATGTCCAGCTCCAGCACTAGAAACAGGAGAAGGTCTAAGAGTGGTTGGGAACCGCAAGGGCAACCGATGCTGCAGGGGAGTGCAGCGGGGATGCCTCATACAGCTTCCCCTTGAGAGCCGGGGCTCGTTAAGAGGGCGCTGCCTAACAAGGTGACAGCGGCACTTTGGGGAAGAGAAGTGCTGAAGACAGCCCCAAGGAAGAGCCTCGGCAGTTCGGGAAGAGCTGGAAAGCACCAGATAAACAGAGGGCAGAGCGGTTCCAGCCTCTGTGTTGCAGCTCAAGGAGGGATGAAGCCCCAGGAGCTCTTGGGGCTGGAAACAGCAGCTCCCAGAGCAGCCCCAAACCAGGCCTGGGGCAGAAAGCTGGAAAACCGTGTGCCTCCCGCCCCGCTGTCAACTCTACCACCCACATACCTGGAGGGGGGAAAGGGGGTGGAAGAAACCCTTCTGGTTTAGGAGCCTTGCACTGGTTGCACTCTGTTCTCCAGGCAAAGTTCTGGTTTCCACATCCCCTGGGTAAAAACACCAGTTAGCACAGACCAGGAAGGCATTCCTGGCTAAGCAACCCTTCGAAGCGCTGCCGGGCCGTTAAGAGGAGAGCACAGGGAGAAGAGACATGAGAGCTGGACAGCAGGACCCAGAGCAAGTTAGCCAGGCTGCTCCTTCAGCCCCAGCCCCCGGCAGCAACACCAGCCCTCCCTCCCTGCTCTGGATGGGAGAAAAGAACTTCCTTCGAAGGCCCAGCAAGTTCTTTTAGGAAAGGCCAGCACCTTGGACAAAAGGGCCCCCCAGGCGCTGAGGTGAGAGGGCTGTCAGTTGCCAGGCGGGAGGGACCACAGAGGTGCCAGGCTCACGTGGAGCCAGCACAGGATACTTACGGATTGGGACATTGCCAGTCGCCAGCTCGGTGCTGGACACTCCCGCCGGAGGGGTTTCCCCTGGATCCCCGCGGTCCTCTCGAGGAGAAGCCACCCCTGTCTCCACCTCTGCCTCCCACCCGGCCCATGGGGCCGCTCGGGCCGCCGGGCCCCCCAGGGCCACCGGGCCCCCCCGGACCTGCAAGGAAGGCTCTGTTAATGCCAGGAGGCACTGGCCACCAGCTGGAGGACGGGGCGCAGCTTGGCAGGTGCTGCAGCCCTGGCCGTGCCCTTCGGGGGCTGGACGTTACCTCCGCGGAGCGGGGGAGGCATTCCCCGCTGCTCACGTGGGGGCATCCCCCCTCGCATGCTGTTCATCGGGCCCTTCTTCCGCGCAAGGGTAACCTTGAGCTTGCTCCCCTGGAAATCCTTCCCTAGGAGGAACACAAGGGTAAGAGTGTCACTTTGGGCTGCGAGCATCCGCTGGTCCCCAGGATCATGCGCTGCCTTCCACAGGACACACAACTGCACCGAGCCGTTAATCACAGAGTAAGTTTTACCCAAGTGTCAAAGACAACAGAAGGTCAAAATTCCACCCATAGGACTGAGGTAAGCTCCCGCTACAGGAGGTTACAGGTGAGAGGAGCCTGGGCAGCTGAGAGCAACCACAACTCAACCACCACACTCATCTGTTCCAGTCAAAACCATCAAATTCTTAGGCAAAAGCTCAACAGGCTAGAACTAGCTTGGAATGATGACCATCCTCCACGTGCCGAGGACAGAAATGCCGACTCACTTCTGTCGGTCAAGAATTTAGTTCTGAAATTGAGAACAAAACGATTCCATCCCAAAACACACTTCGCATACTCACCATCAAACCATTCGACAGCCGTTTTGGCGGTAGATGGGTCATCGTAAGATACCGTGGCATCTCCTTTTGGTTTGCCAGTTTCTTTGTCAATGTAGAGGTTTATCATAGGCTGCCCAGTCCTCTTGTTCATCTAGGACAGCAAAATGTCACCTCAAGTCACATCTCCCCGTAAGCTGAGTGGGGATTTGCTCTCCTGCTCTGCTTTCGACTCGAGACAACCGAGCCTCATTTTGGCGACTCCATGGGAGAAAAAAGGGCCCCTCTGGCTTACTGTGGGCAATACCTACTGCCCAGAAAACCCAACAAACAAACAAACTGGCCCAGAACAGCGCTGCCTGGCCCGACAGCCGTGCAAGAAGCAGGCTGCAGCCTCGCCACATCCTCCTCCGCTCTCCCCACCACCCTGACCCCTCACGCTGTCACACGTCCCACCAGGAGCAGATCCACAGAGGCACCCTTCCTCCATGGCTGTAAGCACTGGCACTTCTGCAAGTCTAATTGTGCCGTTGAGGGACAAAACCTGCAAAGGTTCTTTGGGAAAGCCTGAGCTACAGGTCAGCGCCGGGCTGTGGTCATCCTAATGCACAACCAGCCAGAGACCTGCCAGCTCCAGGAAATGAAGGGCTGAGTGGAGAGGAGCAATGTGTGGGCAGGGAGGAGGTGGGCAATCCCTTTCCCCCACGCCCTACCGGCTGGAGGCCCACCTGTGCACATGCGTTCATTCTCACCTTGACAACACCACACTGTTTGAAGAAATCTGCCAGATCCTCCAGGGTCACATTATCATTGAGTCCCTGCACATAAACTGAATTGTTGTCTGAGTCCTCATCTGGGTCCATAGGTGGGCCTAGGAGATAATTCAGGGTGTCATTGCAGGAAACAGAACGGCAGCGATTCAACATATCGGAGTAATTTTCATCACATCATCCCCTCAGCCAGCTGCGGCTTCACTCTCAATGAGCATATTTATGAAGTGACCTGAAAACCCAGGCTCTGAAAGCGGCAAGGCTCTGCCACCTCCTGCACGCAGGCAGGCAGGGCCTGGCTCAGCTGCTGCTGAGCTGGCCTGCCTCTGGCTGGCTCCTTCTCCTGCCGTGGCCAGACACCCAGCGCAGGGAGAACCGCGTGGTTAAACCACTTGGTTACAACGGGAGACATCCGAGATGAGACGCGAGGAAGACCTTCGCATCCTTTGGGCTCCCTCACAGAGACATCCAACCCCCCTGGCCCCCCTTTCCGCAGCAAACTGCCGATCCTGGAAGGCTGACGCATAACTTCCAGACACGCCTGTGCAACAGGAAGGAAAGAGCTGCACGGCGACAGGCCAGGGGTGGCACAAGAGGAGGCTGCTGGACCAGCCCATACAAGCTCCAGGCTAAGACTGCCTGAAACGAGCTTTCTGCTGAACCGAACAGCCACAGAGCAGCTCTCCCCAAATCCTCCCCCCAGCTCCTGTGGAGAAGGGCAAGCATCTCACAAACACGTGTGGTTTTCCACCAGTCCAGTTGTTCTGATTAATGGAGAATCAAGAAATAAATGAAATGGCCAGAAAGAGCCTGCAAACGGCAGAGCACCCTTATGCTCCGGCAGAAGGGCACACCGTGGAGCTACGCCTCCCGTGCCTGCAGCCCCCATCTGGAGCTGAGAACGAGCACCGAAGCCTCAATTTCGCGGGCCCGGCAGAGAGCCCGAGCAGTTATTGGCAATTACCTAAATCAAGGTCCGGTCCTTCTTCCATGTGTCCTGCCAGTCGGGAAAGAATCATAAGAAGCTGTGTTAGTGCACGCCTTGCAGGCTGAAGAACCGACACACACAATACTATCTACTTATAACCACCATTCGATGGCGCTGGTTAAACTCAAATTGACCTGCATTGCAAAAACTTCAGCAATGCACCTTTTACTTGGTGATCGGTTTGCTATTTTTAGCAGCCTTTCAAACCATTAACCGCTATTACACATTTGGGTTTTTTTTAATGCTTTACCAGGCCAATCAGTTTTACGTTCATTAATAAAAAGTTACTTTACAAAAAATTTATTAAATCCAAACCATTTATTTTCCCCAAATTACAGAAGTGGTTGCTCAATTCTTCCAAGTTACCCTGTGTCCTGTAACCGCATACCCCTAGGCATTGCCGGCAGTACCCATTACAGTCTTGTTGCATATGTCATTTTAACCACTTAAACTAATAAAAATTACACTTTGTTCTAAAAACTGACTGCAATGTTTTTTTTTTTTAACACTATCCATTGTAATGCTCAAAAACTTACCACCAGGCTTATTGAAGCCACCTCGCTCTCCAGCGCTGCTGGGGGGATAAACGAAGAAATGAAGGCCTTTCCCTTTACAAAGCCAGTACCGCTCTGAGCCTCTGCGGCTCACTGGGAAGAAGGGCACTGGCTAAACATCTCCAAACAATGCATCTGTCTCTCTCTCTCTCATCTCGGCACTATGCCTTTCTTCAGGGCAGCTTGCTCAAATTTCCTTTACATATACGCAACCTCGCTTGTCTGGTTTTAGACACCACTTTGCTGTCCGTACCCTTGCGTTACTTGTATGGGTATTATCAGTGCAATACTTGGCATAAAAAAAATGTTTTCGAGCGTTATAAATTGGGCTTTTGCTTCAGAGAAATCGTGAGGTCGTTCACTGGTCAACTCCCTCCCCTCTGTGTGTACACAAAGGTGCACCCTCAGCCTCTCGCAGCACGAGAGCGAAACAAGCCCGCAGGTCCCTGACATTAACAGTTAAAAAGGTAGGAGACAACCATACGCGATACCTACAACACAGTTCAGATGACATTTCCGCTAAAAACCTCGGTATAAAGCCATACATTCAGGTCACTACTGAATTTAACAAGTCTCTGTGGAGGGAGAACTTACAGAATACAGCGGGGGCTCAAAGGCCTGGGGTGCAGCTTTGTGGACACAGACCAGAACAGAAGATTTCGGCACGCGCCAATGCAAACTCATGGCCGCAGCTTTCGTCAAAAGCTTTGGCTGAAGCCTTCAGCTAAGACTGCTTTCAAGCACTGGTTAATTAGGAAAATGCCACCTGAAAAGGATTTTGATGTTTCTCGCTCTTTTTGGAGAGACAAAAGCTCTTTGGAAGGAGACAAGCAGAGGAGGGAGAGCACTGCCTATTTTCTAGCAAGTATTGCACCTCTAATACCAGAAGAAAGAAAGTCGTCAATACACAGTTTCAAGCTGTTGCATGCAGCTTTGCCTCCTTTTGTTAAAGTACACACCATTTACGTAATGTCTCTCTTTTCAAACACATACGTTTACACTTTTTAACGTTACACAATTCTAAAGTAGTATACCTCCTCTGGTTTTATTACCAAACAACAAGTATGCAGTTACCAAAGTTACAGAAGGATTCCATTTATACAATGAATACATTTGGTTAAAAAAATTCTATGTATATTTTTCCTCTCCATATGGACACCGTGTCTAGTCCCACTTTTCATTATGCTGCCGGCTGAGAACTGAGTACGGGTACTTTTTAAGTACTGAAGTGTATACAAGGCTCTCACTTTGTAACCTGTAGCATATAAATGCGACAAAGCATGTTAAAAAGTTTCCATGTTTAACAGCCAATGAAAATATAAAATAATTGAGTCAATGAAAAAGGGCACGTTAATAACATCGAGCTCCTTACCTGCTGGAGACACTGAAATCCATCACCACAGCATGATAAGAAGGGCTGAGTTCCCCTACCTGCCCCTTGGCGCTCATAGGAAGGCCACCTTTTCTATGGACAGCAGAAAGTCTACGTCCATAAAGCAGGGGACCCTTTGTAATGGTCTAGTCAGGTGGAAATTGCTACGCACGCAATTTAAGCTCGGTTTAGGGTGTGCAATCAGAGACAGATGACAAATCTTTTGCATGAGAAGCTCCGAAGGGGCTAGAAATTTTAAGATGTGATGATAGACATTTCAAGTGTCTACATCTACTTCAAACCATTAGAGATAAATACATCATGGGTGAAATCTTTATGCAGAACCACGGAACTCTGTTCCACTTGAGCCAATTCAAGCCAGATGTGTTCCCACACAAGTCAGTCTTTTTCTTCTATTTCCATACACCGGTGGTTGTATTTCTCCGATAAAGATTTCATGCCATTTCAATTTATTTCGACAGAGCTATGCAGAATGGGACTATCGCTTGCCAAACTCCGGTTGCCACCAGATTGTAAAACACCTTCAGAAGATGCCTATCGAGGAGAAGCTGCGATTCTGGCTGCCCCGCCAAGTACCAGGGCTAGCACTGCGCATCCCCTGCCACATCTCCAGTGGAGACACTCTGCATAGCTCTGAGCAACGGTGTGAAGGGATGGAACACACACAAAGCTATATCTTTCCTTCTCTTAGGAGCCTTTGGGCTTAGTCCTCCTTCCTCACCTCTAGCAAAACAAACATCACAGACGGGGAGACACACTGCAGACCTGACAGCATCGGTTTACCAAACCACATTTTGCCATCAGTTAACATGCCCAAACTGATTTAGACCACCTGAAAGCTCCAAGGGGGAGCAGTCCCGGAGGTCAAGCCGGATCTCTTTCCTTTCTCAGGGTCTTTCTTCACAGTCCAACCACACTCTTAAATGTTCTGGCCACTCAGAGTCATGGCTCGACAGCAGCAGTCTGCCCCCGGCACACACTTACTGAGGTAGCTCCGCGTGCTACTGCTAAGGCGGAGAGGCTGACGGCATAACACGGGGCTGACATGAGGCTTCTGCCTTGTACATACCTGAGCTGTCAAGATCCCCACTACTGAGGCACAGGGAGTGACTCCTGGACCTGGTGGAAGGTTTGTGTGTGTTCAATCCGGAGTTACTGTTAAACCCCGCAGAGGATTTCACCTCTGCACGACCATGAAGGGAGCTGAAAGTTCCGGGTTTAGCAATACCCCTAATTCCCCCCAGGGCCCAACCAGCTGCAGGACAAAAAACCAAATAGATCCTGCTCCTATTTCCCCTAGGATAACATTTCCATGGATTAGAAGCAATGCTGCTACAGAGATGTTCTCCATGGAAGTACCGTTGGGAATGTCAACCTTTCAGTCCCTTCTTTCCATTTCAAATCCTATGGGTAAACCAGAATTAGATAAAAGGAGAAAAGATTTGCTCTTACCCCATTCCACCACGTCCTCCTCCCCGCCCACCTCTGCTCATGCCTCCACGATCATATCCCCCTCTTCCCCTGCCCCGGCTATCAGGGCCGCTCATATTCCGGTTCTCTCCCGGGCCTGAAAAGCCTCCGGATTCCTGTCCGTATACGTTCATGCTGCTAGGATGGTCCTGACGGAATGAGCCTGAGGGAGGTTGTAACAAACATGTTAGGGAGCTGCAGATGAGAGTGGGTCAAAGCTGCCTGTCCCCTTTTTGAGCCCTTTTACCTTTATCACTTACTACAGCGCTTACAGCAACAGCGTTAATTGAAGGAGAGGCATACCACTTTCTGTTTGCAGAATCGAGCGTTACCCTAGGCCCTACCAGTATGACTGCTGCGGAACTGCCACCTGGCCAAAGAGAATTGTTTACACCAAGCCTTGCCCACTCCACCCTAGCACTATTTTGCACTTCTGTGTTTTTCAACCATCCAGTCACCTTTGCCACGCTGAGGGGAGCATCACAATTTGCCACTGCACCAGGCAAGCCGTTTTTCAGTGAGGAAGGGCAAAACCCAGCTATGGTACACTCTCCCTTCAACACAGCTGCAAGCTTTAGACCCAAAGTAATGCCGAGCCTCCTTCAGAGACAGCCCACCCTGCAAGGGGAAGGGAGACCAACCCTTTCCTTCACGACCATGCAGCTCTGCTAAGCACACTCACTCTGTTGGCCGTAACTGCTGCTCTGCTGGCTGTACTGGCTTGGGGCCTGGCTGTAGGATCCCGTCTGGGGCGGGTAACTGGTTGGTGGCGGCTGCTGCCCATAGCTGCTTTGCTGGCCATAGCTAGTCTGTTGTCCGTAGGTGCTCTGTTGCCCGTAGGTGCTCTGCTGGGAGTAAGTGCTCTGATCGTAACTGCTTGGCTGCGTAGAGGAATAGCTGGAAGGCAAAAGCATTGAAAAGGTGGAAAGATGAGCCAATTCACCGGTGATGTGCATTAGGCTGCAGAAGTGGCTCACATGAGAAGGTAATGCAATTATAAGATGTACTGTTGGAAACCATTTAAAAAGGTGAAGTCATCCTGTGGAGGCTAGTCTGCTGGCAGGAGACAAAATAAAGCTGGTAGGCTGCTAAAAGCAAAATCCATGCAACCATTCACAATTTAGTCATACCTCTAGGAAGAGGCAGAAAGAAGTGCCAGGGCAAGAATCAGTGGCAATGCAAGTTACGGTCTCCCTTTCTGCCTTAGCACCGAAATGCTATCCATCAGCTGATGGATAATAAAAAAGTCCCCCCTCAAGCATCTCAGGCTTTGAGAATTTCAAAACATACACTGTAGAGGTCAGCATCAGCATATTAAAGACACCTGAGGGGAAGAGGCGAGCCCCTTGTCAAAGCCATGTGTAAGGAGGCAGCAAAAGGTCAATATAACACACTCCACATCTAGGAAATGACTTAAAAACAGTTGTCATCGTTACACCTTGTTACTGCAGGTATGTACGCAGAGACACTTATGCACTCAGTCACAGCCGCATCTTCCCTACAACAAGAAGTACACCAACAAGAACCACATCTCCCTCCTCCCAGGACACCAAACCTCCTTTTATATCTGTCCATTGAAAATCCCTTGAGAAAATCCCTTTTGCCCAAGCTAACCTGGAAGTTCCCAGGCCAGCTGCATGAGGCTTAGCCCACTGGGAGAGTTACCTGGTAGGAGGGTAGGAGGGAGGCGCAGTGACTGGCTGCATCGGGTAGCTGGCAGGCACCTGAGGATAGCTGTAGTTGCTCTGTCCATACCCTAGGCTGGGCTGACTGTAGCCTGTCGTACTGGATTGCGGCTGGCTGGTCTCTGCTGGTTTGCTGCCATCCTGGGGTCTACGAAGCAATATCAAACAAGAAGGAAATATTGGTGCAAACCCCCATGTCTGGTAGCAGCAAAGGTGCTCAGATCCCCTCCCAAGACAGAACGGCACTACATGTTTCTTTGGGTAACGTTATGAGCTGGCACCACATTGATGTCAGTCCCTCTGGCAGCAGCTAATACGTGCTCATTAAACACTAGACATTTTAGCACCTGCTGACCAGGCATTTGCACACTCCCCTGCCACCAGGAAAGGCCAGCATCCTGAATGGAGAGCACAGAGTACTACAGCTTCTGTTCACCAGCTGTTGTTACGAAACTGAAGGCGAAGGATTTAGACTTTGGCTCTAGAATTGAGTCGAGGATGTGAAATGGCCAGGACAGAGGTCAGCAGCAGGGCCCCTCCACTCGAGCTGGTTTTGCACAACGCTTGGAAACAATCGGCTCAAAAGCAGCCAGAAACGTCGTCAGTTAAATGCACCATTGTTTGGTTTAGAAACCAGTGCAAGCAGATATCGCCCCATATACCTTATCCGATGAAAGGGAAAGGATGTTGGGGGTTGGACTAGATGACCTTTAAAGGTCCCTTCCAACCCAAACGATTTTATGATTCTGTGTTTAGAATTAACTCTCAGGGCCTGCAAATAAGGAGAACCCTTTGCAAGTGACTCACACGTCCCCTTTTTTATGTTTATCCCATACTGTCGGTAATCTCTAAGTGTTTACCAGAGCGGAGTAAAAAAAGTTAAGCTACTTTTGTTGTACAAGCTGGTAAAAAATTATTTTAAATTATATCAGGATTCATACTTACAAGTGTAATCTGACAGATATGGACAGAGCTGTGCCAAGCTCCGCCTTTCCTTACTGGAGTGGTTGCTACAAACATCAGGTGAATGAATAAAGCAGTTTTTACTCAGTACTAAACAAGTTTCCATTATCTAAATCTTTCATATCCTGAGCAAACAATTAAACTATATATACTGTTGACAGTGCCCAGACACAAGTGATTTAAAAAGGAAGTTGTCTACAGCATGTGCATCCACTCCAGAAGTCACAGTACGTAACAGTATCCTGCCTGACCCTGTGACTCAAGCTCAGCTCAGACTGGTCCATTTTCTGTTCTACACCGTGAGTCAAGAGCCCATTTTTGCTGCTTGGTTGCTCTCCTCATCTCCCAGCAGCACTGACTCACCGTGCCAGAGCAGAACCCACCTACGCAGCTTCCCCCAGCCCTGAAACGCGATGGGATCGGATGCAGCAAGAGCAAAGCTCAAGCACAACAGGCAGAGAAAAGGTGTAAGTAAAACCAGCGGGCCCCAGTTCAGCTGGCGGTGTGCTGGGGCTTCCGCCAACAGCAGAGCAAACACAGCCTTATGAGGAGGAGAGGAACCAGACGTTACCTTGCAGGAGCGGATGCTGCTGGCTGCTGCCCGTAGGCTGGGTAGGCTGGCTGGGTGCCGTAAGCGGACGGTGCTGCGTAGGAAGCCTGGGTGGTGGTAACCGTAGCGGTGTTAGTATCGTAGGCAGCTGTGCCGTACCCCTGGACGGGCTGACTGTACGCTGGGGGGGCAGTCGGGGTGGTATAACCTAAAACAGACGACAGCCTCATCAGGTTAGGTTGGTGGCCTTCACTTGTAACAGTTCGGACTATTGCGCTTCTGCTGACGGTTTATCAGACCTCGGAAGAGCACTGATTTCACTGCTCCAAAAATATCACAGATAATCCGAAAATGATGGACTAACCCCCAACACCCCTTCGCCCTCCTCAGAGAAACCCCCTGCCCTGGGAAGCCTCAGCCTACAGACCCAGCTCTACCTTCACCATCCAAAAACCACACTCCGAGGAGCTTTCTGGAAGCCACCCTTCAATCAGCATCCAAGGGATGTTTGTTTACAGCTCCCAAAGCTCACAGCTAATGCAATAAAGCACACGCAGGGCAAGCCGAGGCATGAAGCATCTTTTGAACACAGGAAGACTAAACAAAGCTTCTGTTAGCCCTGAAGTAAAAGAAATCCAACCAATTTAAGCAGCACAGTCCCATCCTTTCAGCTGTTTTGAAAAATAAAAGCACAAAATGGCACCAGGCTGACTTCACAAGTCTTTTTGAGCAATTTACCAAGACTTATTTTAAATCAGTAATCCTGGAAACAAAAGAAAAGCACTTTATATTTGCTTTAACTTAAGAGAAAGGTCAAAAATGATGTATAAGGTAGCTCCTGATGTTTTACGTACCTTCGCTTTTCTTAGAATTTCAGTTTGCTTTAGGTAAAAAGCTTAGAGATCATACATTTATTTCTCAGCAATTTTACAAGAATACCCAAGATCCCCAAACAGCTCCATTTAAATTAGTCCTTCCAGCAGCCACCACTGTATAATTTAGCCAGTCATTTGGCTTGTCACAAAGGTGAACTATAAACCCAGCATTAACACGGTGGCTTTTTACAGTTAGGAACCTTGTCAGCAGCTTTTCAAATTATGAAATGGAGACTCACATCAACCAATCAAGGTAACAGCTTCTCCACCACTTATTTTTAGTAAACATAGGACACTTGTGATATACTCTTCCTTCTAATTATACGGCATTTTAGGTTGGTTGTGCTGTAGCTTTTTATTTCAATTCCTTAATCTGCAAAACAAATATAATTCCAGCAGGATATAGCGTGCCCTCCTGAAGCACCACGGTACTTCCACATCTCACTGTCCCTGCTACAAAATCAGGACCCTTCCCAATGACTCTCTGAATCAGCAAGTAAAGAGGAAGAGAAGTAAAAGGAGGAAGTTCGCACAGCACATAGTTAAAAACCACAAACTTCAGCTTTCCATCCCAAGTGATGCTCTTGAGTTTTCTGGTTAGCCTCAGGATCCTCATGAAGGGGAAAAAGCCCATCCACTCTTGTCACCTGCAACTGCTAGCCTAAAAGCCCCTGCCTGCTCCCACGAGCCTCATTCCTCCTGCCTTGGGCCCTCCACACTTGTCACACTACCACCCTCCTGCTGAACACCACAGGCTGGCTTCCACATTGCAGGGCTGCCGACCTGGAAATGTGAAAGCGAGAGCGCAAGCTTGTCTCCCACCAGGAAACAACTTGCATGAACCACTAGCAAATCAGTTTTCATGGTCATTATTCCTTTTTGCTGAGAAGTTCTCTGAAAAGCAAAGTCCTCTTCTGAGCGTTGCTGAGCCGGGTGAATTGCGTGATGCCAAACGGGATAAAATGAGCATGATTTTTAGAGCCTCGGACAAATTTATACAGTCCGAACACTTAAATGTCAGCCACCACAGCATTTCCACAGAGCACCAACACCAGAAGTTAAAGGAATCCTTATTTGAACCGGCCGAAGCCTGACCACTTACTAAAAAAGCCTGCTGTTTGCATAAGTACAGCTTGCAGTAAGTGCTGCTGAAGCCACAGCCTTGCCCTTGGCTGTTCTGGCCAGACTCAAGAGTCACAGGGTGGTCCTCCCACATCTGGGCCCCCTTTCTCGGTACTGCTACTGGCAGCACTAACCCCTCAAATCAAACAAGTGAGCAGGTTTGCTAGCACCTGGCTCTGCACAGTCAATAGAATAAAAGGGAGAGGAAAAAAAATATCCTGAATTTTAATGCTTCAGCTCTAGGTGGAGCATTTCCCTTGTGCGAGTGTGCTCAGCAGGAAGGGTTTGTACCAAAGAAAGAAAAGGCCATGATTTAACATCCCGCTGGTCTCAATTTTCATTTCAACAACTTGGTTTAGGTACTCTGAAAATAATCCTCAAGAGCTGTATTTTTGAGGGGGGCACTTACATTACATCACTTCTCTCTCCTCCCCCCACCAGTCACTATGATAAATGGTGAGCCTGCAGAACAGATACGCTAAGAAGAAGGTAATAGACCAACTTTGATAACCTGCTTAAGAAGTCCAGTTACGTGGCTCAGTTTCCTCTCGAAGTATCCAAGCCTGCAAGCAAACCCCTTATTGAAGTCTAGGAATTCTTCAGCCGGAGGGAAGCTTGCAGGATTTGGCCCTCAGAGAATAACAACTGAAAATACTGGATTCAAAGAGATTTATTCTGAAATAAGCAGGCTTCCCATCAGCTCGCAGCAGTTTTTGAAGGCTCCTCTCTGATGCAAGCGGTATTACAAGCTACCCGGGGATCTGTGTGCCCGAAGAGTGCTGACTCCTGTTTGGCATGCGTATCTTCTACCAGCGAGGGTCTGGAGAAGGGGGTGCAGAGGCTATCCTCTCTCTCCTCTAGTTTGGTGTAACAGATTATTGTGGTAGCCAAGACAGCTATGCGGGTGTTCATTTCAAATTCTAAATACATCAGAAACTTAAAATATATATAACCCTAAATTTCACAGGTAAAAAGAGAAGTGGGGGCTGGCTGTCTTTAGAGAGTAATTCCCACTTAGCTACTTAAAGGAGATTCATACTTGAACATTTGAAATTATGTCTTTGCCCCCAAATGACACTGTTAGAAAGCCAATAACCAAACAGATGCAGCTCTTCATATACTCTTGTAATTCATGCATATACACTGCAGTGATTAAAGAGCAAACCATGACCACAGATCTTATGGTGTTAATTAATCCCCTAATCCAGTTGTGTCCGGGGAGCTGCACAGGAGCCCACGGGCTCCCAAACCCCTCTTCTCCGTAAAAACTGACGAGGTGACTCCAGGACACCTTTTCCTACAGCCCCAGGGAAGGAAGAAGTGCAGCCTGGGTGGTAACTCTCACCTCGGGGAGCCCAGGATTCAGTGCAAGGCTGGATGGCAGACTGCTTGGGACAGAAAGGTGCCTGAGCAGGCTAAAAGCCCTCATGTGAGGCTCTGAGGTCGTGCAGAGGTTCCTGCAGAGTCCCAAGAGGATGTATCTCCACAGGATTTGAATTTCCCTGAACGACAATAGCATCTTGCCCCAAAAACAGGCTGTTAAGACAAAAAAAGGCACTTTGCTTGTAAGTAATTGCAGACATTCCCCTGCTCCAAAAAGGCAATGCCTAGGAAAAATAAACTGAGATTCAACCGTAAAAATTTTATGTCTCTTAGGGCATAAAGACGTATGCCTCAGGCAACACCCCAGGCTTTATTTAGTATGAAAGGCAGAGACACGGGCTTTAGGCACCGTCAGTCTCATTTGCACAGCTCCGGCTCCTCAAGGAGAGGCAGGTGTAGGAGGAATAAATACAACCTGGCACACTGCCTGCAGAGTAACATCGACAGTCCTGCCACAGACCAATGCCACACAGACTGAGGCAAATCATACTTGAAGGTCAATATGATCTTTTGTTTGACCACTTCTTGAGGTTTTGGGGTTTTTTTGATGAAAAGAAAAAACATTTTGCCTAAAAAAAAAGCAGCTGTGCAGAAAATGTGGCTAATATTATTATTCCTCCAGTGAATATACCCTTAAGGGACATGAAAAAACATGAGCAGCACAGCTTTTTGTGGCCCCTGTGGGACTGGAGTCCATAGTAAGGATCAAGGGACTCAAACATTTCTAAGAAACCAATTTTGGAAGTCCACAAATCCTTTTTGCTGCCAATTTATGTCCATACATTTTTAAACAAAGGAAAAAAAAAACGTAGATAACCCGCAGTGACACCGGCTAAAGGGTACTGGCTCTCATTCTGCAGTACACATGCTAACTACCAGGCAGAAATCTTCCTCATCCCTGTAAAGATGTCCAATATTTTAAAGTGCCATATAACTGGACAGACTATAGGGCAACGTTTTCTCTCCACCTCTTCCTTGCGAAGCATTCCCCAGTGGCTTCTGTGGCCAGATACCCCATCGCCCACCTGTCCTGGTATTCCCTTGCTTTGGGAAGTATTTAAGAAAGCTCTCACTCTAACAGATGTTTATAATGTCTCTCATGGCAAGGGCTGAATCTGCAGAAAATGGCACCCAAGATGCTACTCAGAGGAAAATCCATTTTTTTTTTCAAAGCTTCTTGAATATTCAATCCAAATATACCAGAATTGAATGACGTCTCAATAGTTTCTTTCAGACATTGAGACACTCGTACGTACAAAACTCCAGTTCAAAGAGCACACATTGGAATAGTTTACAGCATGTTAGCGAACAAGTGATGTATGTGTCCGCACCAGAAATCCAGAGACAACACGGAACATGCAAAGGTGGTGGTCAGGACACGCAGCCATGACTAACCAGGCCATTTACCCTTTAGGAATCGGTAGGGCAGTGGGGTTAGATTCACCCGAAATGTCTCGGCATGGCTGCCATTACGGCTCGGGGAGTTCTATCCATAAAGTACACCACTCAGAGACTTTACAGAGATGTGGAGATGGCAGAGAGCATTGCAGCCTAGCAAATTCTTCCTGTCACTGTGTGCGCGCGCTCTGATGCTGGACAGTTTTAGCATTAAAACCAAGTGACATCTGAAGTGTTAACATCACAAGTTTAGACAGGATGAGACAACATTTTCCATGCAAGAGTGAGCAGGAGAGTCAAACCTGTACTGGTCCCTTCTACTGTGGGAAGTACAAGGCAAAAAGTAGAAGGTACGCTATCAGAACAGGCATACATCACTTCCACTGATTGATTTTCAGGCAACTGAAGGACACTGGCTCTCAAGAGCAGCCAGCGCACTCGATCCCAGGGAGTGCTGCCGCGCTGCTTGTGCTTGCTTTGCTCTAAGCACAGTACACTCTGCAGCCATGCTTAGCTCCGCAGCATGAACCAGCACCCAATAATGTTCCCTGAAAAATTAAACGGGCATGTTTATTTACTCCTTCTCAGCCCACGCATCTTCACATCACTTTAAACTGCCCTTCACTCAAGGCAGGCTCTTGAGGAAGGAAGCCCTCTCCGCATCAGAGCTGCCCAGAGGAATTCAGTGTGGTTTGGGCCAGAGTTCCCCAATGCAGACTTGAGCTCAACTCTCTCCCCAGGATACGCCAAGCCCTGCAGGCACAGGGGCTCTTACCGGCAGGAGGCTGCCCGTAGGACGTTGCGTATGCAGTCTGCCCGTACGTCGCAGTCGTCTGGGGCTGTGTGTAGCTGACGTCAGTGGGTTGTCCATAGGTTCCGTAACTCTGTTGCCCATACGTCTGCTCCAAAGATGATACAAATTTAATTCATGAACAGAAGTGACTCACAGCCATTGCAGAGATACACACACAGACTGTTTCAGCGATGTACACAGACTGGGGGATCTGTGTTACCTGATGTACTGAAAGCAATCAGAGTCAAGCCAAGGCTACTGTGAGAGTTTGGGCGCTACTGCAAATTTCAGTTCAGATCTGTAATGAAGTTACAAATGCAGTTTTTCAATGCCAGGAGCAGAGGGGCAGCCTCTTACATTTTCACAACACACCTCTGCTTTACGTAAAGCAAGACATGAAAGCATCCAGCTCCTCATAATTGCCAGGGCACCCATCAACACTCACAGGTACCTCCCAAGGGCTAACCTGAAATGCAGGGAGCAAGACTACTCAGAGGGCAGAACTGCATAAAGTAAAACAAGTCAGTTACTTCAGCAGAAAACTGCTTTAGTGTTTACTGTAAGAAACCTATTTAAGGTTTCAATGAAGTTATTCTGAATATTCATGTCCACTAGGCAATAGTTCGAAAAATAGACGTTTAGGCAGGCATCCAAGGACTTGCCATCACCAAATTATCCTGGTTGCAGCTACTTCCGCCCCAGTGCCTCTGCATTCGGCGAGGGATCAGCTCTCAACTCGCACTCTCCCTAGAGCTCATTTTCAAGTCTAGACTATCACTAATGGACCGCTTCTGCCCATCGTCTGGCTCAATCCTGAAGTCAGCATCACAAAGCAACTCCTCAGCTGTGGCGATCCCATCAGCAGTGTAGCACGGCTGGATTAGTGCAGAGGTGCTGGTGCTGCAGTTTTACCAGCTAAAAGACCACCTCAGCCCCGTGCCATGGGCCGGTCAGCTCAAACTTCAGACACCAGCCAACTTCCAACAGCTTTGTGCGGCCAGCAGTTTGATTTAGGATAAAACTCTAGTTATAGCTCAAGGATTGACATGAAGACAGCCTTAATGCCCAGATTCTCAAAGGGATTTACTGACTTCTGTGGGAGCCTGGAACTTAAAACGCCTTTTGGGATCTAAGTCCATGTTACTTGTCAGCCAGGCAACCTGAACTCAAGCCACAGATCTTGACCAAGAGTAGAAAAGCCTTGACCAAATTGATTATGTCACTGTCTGTGGAAGCTCACTACATCAAAAGGCAGGAAACACTGCAAACCTCCCACAGTGATGTGCCTACAGCTGAGGTTACTTGGTGAATTGTTTCAGTCTCACACCAGAGGATGTTGTTGAGGCCTTCTGTTCTTACACTTGCCAGTCTGCTTACGTTTGTCCTTCCGTGTAAGCTGCACATTTGGTAGCAGTTCTTGCAATTGTTCTGCCTCAAAATACTCATTCAGAATAAAAGTTACCGCCACCTTCATTTAAGCTGACCTAAAGGCCAAGACTGAACCCACGCTCCTCCTGTAACACTGATTATTTTTCACAAAGGGCCTTCATACCCTGCCACAGGAATGAGCGAGGGCAGTGTTTTCATGCAGCCTCACCTGCCTTGGACTGGCCAGTGCAGGCAGCAGCTGGCAGCATGGCACAGGCAGCCTGAGCAGGCAGAGGAAGGTAGCTCCTGCTCAGCCCTGCAGCACCAAAGCCAAGCTGTTGCCACAACCAGAATTAACCGATTTAAAGCTGCTCACTAAGGATCCAACATGACATCGTAGTGGTTTTTATCCCGTAATACAGACATACTCTTGGGTGGCAGGATTTTCCCCTGAAAAACCTCTCTGCAGAGGCAGGAGAAAATTAACCTACACTAGTTTTTGAGGACAAAAGTTTACCTTTGAAAACGTACTTGGAGTTGTATACAAATGTGGTTTTAGTAACTTGTATTCTCAGTATTAAAAATAAGTATGGTTTAATTCATCTCTTCAAGACCATCATCATTTTGCAGTCTAGCCAACTGAGAGTATTAACAGCTTTAGCAACAATACCTCCATGAAAAAAATCTATTCCCCCTCCTACTTTGACCAACTGGTACAATCTCACAAATGGCTATTTCCTCCCCCCTTATTTTTTGCTTTTAGGCTTTTCTCTCCTACACTGCTGAGTAAAACACCCACCGACATGGCGGTGTCAAACGTACACTGAGAATTAGGCTTTTATAACCCTCTTGACAACAACCACCTTAGGCTTGGATACATTAACAAAGAAGGGGACTGTTGAGGCTCCTTGATGTTTAGGTTGTTTTTACTTTAAGAAAGCACTTCGGGCTGTGTGGCAAGCTACAAGACAACTTTTAATGACAGATTTTGACGTTGCTGCTCAGCGTTTTTCGTGGCCGGCAGAGCCCCGTGTACTTTACTGGAAGACACATGATTCAGCAGCAATTATAAAACTGTCCCGTGTTTTACCTGGGTGGTCTGTGCATACCCTTGAGCTGGCTGAGGTGCATACGCGCTGTAGCTGTAAAATGAATTTCAAGACATTTAAAATGCATCCCCATATTTCTCACTTGCGCAAAACATGCATCACAAGACAATTTTCACATATCCGAATGATTTCTGCTGAAATACTAAGGCAATACAAAATCTAAAAGCTAAAGGAAAACCATAGGATTTACAAACATATCTGAGTAAAGACTAAACCACAATTATTATACACTTATATTACATCTTTTTAAAACAGAGAGGATAACACCATAATGCTACTTACCCCTGCTGAGCTGCAGCTTGGCTATAGGTACTATAATCTACAAGAAAAGATAAAAAAAAAGGAAAAAAAAGTTGACAAAGGCTTAACAAAATTAACAGTGTAAGAGCACAGCATCTGGAATTTCCTCCTGCAGCTTGAAAGAACCGCTATAAACCACTGGAAATCCAGTTTCAAAGGAGTGTAAGGTAAATGCACTTTTTCAGTCTTTTTCAAGGAAACAAAACCTCTCTTCCCTTCATTGTTACTGCTGTTTGCAGCAGCAGCAACTTTGATCTCAAATGACCCTACTTTAACTGCCACCTTGGATGACACCCAAGGGGGCTGGCAGGAGGGTGTTTTGTTTTGGAATAAAGGAAACACTGGGGCTGACACTTAGAAACGCCCTCCCCAGTTTCAAAGGGCCAGGTTGCAAGCTTTTGGGTCTGTAGAAACCACCACACTTCACTCTTTCTATTTAACTTTCAAGGACACAAACAAATGGCTGGCAAGTTCTAACACTTGTCCCCTAGCAGGGTTTAAGATGGGCAGCTAGCAGTATTTCCTTCCTCAAAGCCCCAAGCCACACCAGTACCCTGACCCAGAGGAGAACTGAAATCCTGAAAATCCAAGCAGAAAAGTCTATGCTGAACTGGTTTGCTGGCAGGAACGGAAAATGCGTCCGCATGGCAATTACAGGGCTATATTTGAAATGATTACAGCTCCTAAATGTACGCTTTCCCTCAAAAGTCACCAAGCAACTCCAATTCCCATCCAAACTTCTAGAGCAAACGATGAATTCATCACTCAGACCAGACCTTGCCAGCCAGATTCCAGCTCTCCAGGGACCACAAAAGTCCTGAGGATGGAGATTAGGAATGAGCCCAGACCTTGCTCACATCTGTCACTCGGGCCATGGCATCTGACTGAGCTGGAGGCAGAAGCTGGACCTTAGCAGGGCTTTTCTCAGGCAGAGCCAGATAGTCCTGTGCAGGAAGATGTTTTGGTGCTTCTGTCGTGACTGCACCTTGGGGTACGCTGATCTCCATTAGAAAACTAACTAATAAATTTGAGGAACCCAGCTGACAAAATTCCTAACAGCCTTCGGTTATCCCTAGCTTTTAAGGACTGCCTTAACGCCTTCATCGCTTTGTTCACAACTTAAGGTGACGGAGCACCAGGAATCATTTTGAAAATACTCTTTTCATACACCAGAACCTCCTCTGTTTCTTGAGGCCACAGATCCACCCCTAATAAAGCTTTCCTCTCCTCCTCCTAACCTCTCTACGTGAGCTTAGAGCTCTTCCTCCTCTGCACTTCCTTCCGCTGATGCTGGAGCTCAGACCCTGGGGTGCATGTTGATGGACAAGGAAAGGAAGCACCATGACTCTGGTAGTGATTTTTGACAGATATTAATTCCTTCAATCTTGCCGCAAAGTGCAGGAATTGGTAAGAGTACACAAGGAACATGATCGAAATACCATGTGCAATAAAAGAGACACTGAACTGCTATCCAAAGGCTTCCACACTCCTGAGATGCACCGCACAAGTTGTTAAACTATGCTGGCACCACTCCTGCTTTCCTTACAAGTTGTCATGTTTAATATTGAAAAATCTAGCTTGTTAAATTCAGGGTCACTGCTCTTTTTTTTTTTCAGTCTACATGCAGCTCTGCTAAATCCTGAGTGTTAAAAACCATTAACACCCATTCCGCCTCACCCATCTTCCCTCTCCCACCGCCTCCTTCTACCAGTGCCCCTCCATCCTCCCCATCTTGCCCTACACCCTCCTCCACCCCTGCCTCCTCTTTTCCAAGCCTGTTCACCCTCCAGCCACCGAAACCTCCATACTACTCATTTAATTCTCATTTTCTGCACCCCTCTGGGTTACCACGGTCCTCCAGGCTGTTAAAAAAATGGCCAGGCTGCTGAGCACGGACCTCCCCAGCCTTCATCCCTTGATGGCAGAACCCCAGCAACCTCCCACCCTCCCAAAGAGCTGATGGGGCCTGGAGCTACACACACCCTCTTCAACTAAACACCCCTCACACATCCCCTCTTACAGCCTTCCCCCAGTCCTAACTAGACACGACACGTTCCCCTTTGCAGGATTTAGGTGTTGAATTTGCAATTTGCCTCTGGTAACCCCCCTCTTCTAATTTGCTCAAATTTAGATTAATGCCAAAATGTTAAAAAAATATTATGGCTCATTTAGTTAAAACCATCTCTGAGCCTTTATTTCCAGTGGGAAATTAATCTTCATCCTTTTCTTTCACAAGGCCCAAGAGCACAATAGTGCAGCCAAAAATAGCAGCTCCCACAGAAGAACATTTCCATGTATTAAGCAGAAAGATGGCTGTATTTTTAAACCCCATTTTGACAATTCCACTGGCACATATACCTTTAATAACTTTTTTTTTTTTTTTTTTTAAAAACCTCCCCAGATATCACACTCCATGGCTTGTGACACTTTCCTCTGTGGAGAGGTCCGACTTTTGGCTGCTGGGCTTTAAGGCTACTTTAAGGGTGGTGTTGCTGTGGCTGGTAAGTCTCAATTTTGACCTATTCGCATCCAGTTGGAGCCCTCGTGTAACAGCACGTTTCCTTCCATGATGCTTCACTAGTTTTATTCAAAGAAATTATATTTGCACCAGAAACCGTCCTGAATAGCCACCAGAAAGGAACGGAGGAAGGCTTCGGAAAGGACAGGTGTCTCCTGAAAGAGCGTAACTCAGAGAATCTGCTGGGGCTGGAGCACCGGGGATCCGCGGTTGCAAACAAGGCTTTAAGAGGTACCTGGGAGGGAGAACGCGGGTCCT
>WEKW01023357.1:409739-419976 GCA_013389905.1 Sula dactylatra | reverse complement strand
CCCCCCCGCGAGCAGCCGGGCCCCGAGGCGGGCACCGGGGCTTGTCCCCACAGCCCGGGCCCGGGGGGGTCCCTGGGGTTGCGGTGAGGGTCCCTCCAGCCCAGTGGTGCTCGGGGTCACGGTGGGTGCTGGGTGATCGCGAGGGTGCACAAGCGTGTGGAGGTGTGAGGGTGTGCGTGTGCACGCCTGTGGCGGTGTGTGCGTGTGTGCACCCCTGGGGGGGGGTGTTGTTGTGCTGCCGTGGATGCCTGTTTCTGTCTGTTCGTCGGTCTTGATCCCACTGTCTGTCTGTGTCACCGGCTGTGTGTGTGCCAGCCCGCGTGCCTGTGCGTGCGTCTCTGTGTCTGTGTGTGCCTGGCCGTGTCCGTGCGTCTGTCTGCCTACAGCAGCTGTGCAGAAAAGACCCCCCACACCTCACCCCTGTGGGGCTGGGGCTTGCCATGGGTGGCCTAGGGGCTGGGGCAGGGAGTGGGGGGCTGGAGTGGGTGGCCCAGGATCACCCCCAGCCTGATGCCTGCAGTGCAGATCATAAATCAGCAATGGCTGGAGCGGGCTTGGGGGGCCGCGGGCTCCCTGGCACCCAGACAGGCTGGCTGGGAGCAATGAGGCTCCCCGGCCTCGTGGGGCCCCCACCAGTCCCCCGGGGCCATGAGCAGGGTCGCCTGAGTCCCCCCGTCCCCCTTGTTCCCGCTGTCACGTTGGAGGCCAGCAGCCGGCCGGGGCTGGCAGGCAGCCCATGCTGCCAGGGCTGCGGGCACAGCAGCCTCGCTGCCCGCCAGCTCCGCGGGGGTGATGGGGACAGTCCCCCAGCTGCTGCCCAAGTGGTGGTACCCGGGGTGACCAGCGCTGTGGCTCTGTTTTGCAGGTGACACCCCCCTCATTTGCTACCGGTGACGTGCTGGGCGGCAGGGATAGCCGTGGAGCCACCAAAGACGTAGGCTGAGCGGCGGGACACAAGGAGGAAGAGGAGGAGGGGTTGTCTTGGGGACTGCGCCGTGGTTGTGTGTCCCCAGCATCGTCCACAGCCACCAGCCATCCTCAAACCGACGCAGGCCAGGGGGGTCCCGGTGACTTTTTGGAGCCTGAACCCTGGCAGCGCCATGGGGAGGAGGAAGGGCCGAGGAAGACGTGCCGGGTGATGGATAGCCCCAGTCCGGTGTAGCAGCCCCGGGGGAGCGGGACCGGGCAGCTTGGGGACCTTGGGGACCTGGCTGGCAGTGCCCACCTCTGCGGAGCCTGGCAGCATTTGCTCTGCTGAGCTCCAGAGCCCACAGCTGGCCCAAGACGGGAGGAGGATTCGGAGGGGTTCTGGATGAACCCCGCATCCCTGTGCCGTGGAATGGTGCGGGGCTGAGCTGCCGTCCCCCCGGCATGGCACGGCAGGGCTCGGGGGCCATGCTGGCCTCTGGTGGCCTGGGCTTCCCCCCTCAAAACCTGGCCCGCGTGGTGGTGTGGGAGTGGCTGAACGAGCACGGGCGCTGGCGGCCCTACTCGGCTGCTGTCTGCCACCATATTGAGAACGTACTGAAGGAGGACGCCCGTGGCAGTGTGGTGCTGGGCCAGGTCGACGTCCAGCTGGCGCCCTACGTCATCGACCTGCAGTCCATGCACCAGTTCCGGCAGGACACGGGTAAGGGACTGGCGCCGAGCTGGGAACATCCATCCACCCATCCATCCATCCACCCGTCCACCCAACCATCCTCCCATCCACACATCCAACCCAGTGTGTATCTATTTATCTGCCTGCTGTTCCATTCATCCATGCATCTATCTCACTGCATATCTGTTTGTCTGTCATTCNCATCCATCCATCCATCCATCCATCCATCTGCGTGTCCATCTGTCCCTCCATCCCATTGCACACACCCTTCTTTCCGTCCATCTGTCCCTCCCCTTCCTTCTCTCCCCACCATGCACCCTGCAAGGCTCCTCCTGGCCTTTCCTTTCCCCCTTCCCACTTCCCCCCTCCACCGTGGACCACTGCCCTGGACAGACTTGTCCCAAAGTCCGTCCATCCCCTCTCACCCCGCTGTGGGGTGCTGTGGTGGGTGGTGTGTCCCACTGTCAAACTGGCCACCCATCTGCCCCACAAAGCTGCTCCATCTGGGTTCCTCGAGGAACTGGGGAGGCTCCAGTTCGGGCAGTGGGAGCTGTGGTGGGCACTGGGCTGGTTGCAGCTGTGCAGTTGTGGCAGCTGGTGCCTGCCTGCCAATGGCGATGTGCTGCGGCATGCATTCAGGCCACACGTCCTCAGGGGAAATCAAAGCACAGACCCCATTAAATATGTCCCCGTCGTGGTGTGACCCATTAAAGCGGCACATGCCAGCTGTGCCACGGGGGACTCGCCAGTTCGGGTGCTTTCCTGGCCATCCCTGCCTGCTGGGAAGCATGGGGCTGCAGAGGGCAGGATCTGGCCCCAGGCCAGGCAGAGCAGGCAGAGGACCTGCCACACACCAGGTGACATCCCCAGCTCCCCCAGACTTGCCTGGGGACACACAGGGGCCACCCCAGAGCAGGACCCCTATGGCCATGCCCTGCCTTGCCTGGCCACTGATGCTACTGTTCCTGGTCACCAGCGATGGCGAATGACCCTGTGTGCAGGGGTGGCTCCTGTGGTGGGCTGGGGACTGAGATGGGGATGGAGCCAGGGACCTGCCACCCCGCCTATGCCATCAAGCCTGGCTTCGAATCAGTCTCCAGCCAGTCATGGGCTTGGCAAGGGGCAACTTGGCACTCACAGCCCTGAGTCAGTGCAGCTGCGGCTGTGCTGACTCAGGGCTGCAGGTGCCACCAGGACACCCTGGCTGTCCCCATGCCAACTCCTGCCAAGCACCTGGCGTCACATCCCATGTCCATGGTGCCGGGTGCTCCGGGGAACACGTGCTCACAGTGGGGGCCTCGGCTGGGTTTGGGGGTGACATGTCTCTGCCGGGAGGAAAATGGGTCTTCCTGGGATGTCCTAGGGTACCACAGTCCCCATGCCAACAGGGCTTGGGGACAGGGATGCTGAGAGAGGGGTCTTGCCATCCCCAGGGATGTCACAGGAGGGGCCATGGCCCTCACTTTGACTCCATTGTGTAGATCGTCCTTGACATTGCTGTCTCTGTGTGCCCCATCCCTGTATCCTCGTCTTTCCATCATCTCTGCCCTCACTGTGGCCTGTGGTCAGCTGAGTTTGGAGGCTGTCAAATGTCTCTGGAGTCCTGTGGTGCTTGAGAACACAAGGGGGCCCCGTGCTGAGGGTGCTCCCAGTGCCCACTGTGGCATGGGGACATAGGGAAGGCAGGCCGGAGGCTGGGGGCGAGGGGGTGCTTTGCCTGCACCGTGCATGGGATGGGAGAAACTCAAGCCAAAAGAGTGACAGTGCAAAATGAGGTGACCCTGTTCCGAGCAGTGGGGATGCGCGTCCCCTCCCTGTGGCCCAGGAGACGCTGGCTCGGCCCTGCGGCTCTGGCATGACTGGCAAAGTGGGCAGGGGCTGGGGACAGATGGTGGCCCTCGGGGACTCGGAGCTGCGTGTGCCCACATGCACGTGCTGGGGTGTCCTCCCCTCGTCTTCCTCTGCTCCACGGCAGCAGGATGTGCATGCGAGCGGGCAGTGGGATATGGGATGCAGTTGCAAGGACCAGCGGGTGCGGGATATGGATGTGAGCAGGCCATGGGATGTGGGCATGAGTGGGCAGCAGGATGGGGGACATGAACACAAGGAGGCAAGACACGAATGTGAACACAAGCGAGATGCAGGACATGGATGTGAGCGGGATGTGGATATGAGCCAGCAGTGGGATTTGGGATACGGGCAGAAGCGGGCAGTGGGGATGAGCAGTTCTCCGTAGGCTGCTGGAGCGGGGTGAGCAACCTCCCTCCCTCCCTCCTGCAGGGCCACCGACAGAGCTGCCTCAGCACAAGCCGGCAGCTGGAACCAGGCTCTGCTGCCTGACGTGGCTGATGATTAATGACTGTTATTAGCCTCGTTAATCGGGCTGGGCAAACAGTGCTGGTGAGGGGATAGAAAGGCACTGTGTCGTGGGGGCACTGCCAGGGCCGTGGCTCGAGGAGGGGGCTGCGATGCCTCCCAGCACCACAGAGCTTCAGAGGTGGCTGCAGCATTCAACTCGGTCACAAACAAGCAGCGAGGGGCCAGGATTTGGCCCTGTATGGGGGACAACACCTCGCTCCCGTGACTGCCAGCGCTGGCCAGAGCCACGGCAGCTGTCAGGAAACCCCTCCTGACCAGGAAATGCACCCCCCGCTCCGGGAATGGTGAGGGGACCCCAGCCGGGGAGGGTGGAGATGGGCCTGGGCCAGAGGGATGGAAAAGGTACTGGGGGCCGAGCAGCATCGTCCTTCCCACAGCAGCCGGGGCCGTGATCCCAACCACTGGCAGCCCGGCTGATGGCCAAGCCAACACTGCCGCCGCCGCTAATGGAGGGTTGTTGAGCCTCATGAGTCCCTGGGGAGGCGCAGCCCTGCAGACACGCCGATCGATCCATCGCACGCCGCGGCTGCCGCTGCTCGGCGGAGTGGAGGCGGGTGGTGCCTGTTGGCGTGCGGTGGCCACCATGCCTCCTGCACCCTGGGATGCTTTGCGGAGGGTGAGAGTGGTTTCTTGCACCCCAAAGTGCCTCCGCGTCCCTGTCTCTGCAGGGTGCAGGCTGGGAACTGGACACACGCACATGCATGCAGGCATGGGTCCCTTTGCTGGCACCCCAGGGTGCTGGAGCTCCACAGGCACTCATCCCCCTGTCTCCCCAGGGACCATGCGCCCTGTACGGAGGAACTTCTATGACCCATCCTCGGCGCCAGGGAAGGGCATCGTGTGGGAATGGGAGAATGACAACAGCTCCTGGACACCCTACGACATGGACATCTGCATCACCATTCAGAATGCCTACGAGAAGCAGCACCCCTGGCTGGACCTCTCCTCCCTGGGCTTCTGCTACCTCATCTACTTCAGCAGCATGTCCCAAATGAACCGGCAAACCCAACGCAAGCGCCGGCTCCGGCGTCGCATGGACCTGGCGTATCCCCTCACCATGGGCTCTATCCCCAAGTCGCAGTCGTGGCCGGTGGGCACCAGCACGGGGACACCCTGCTCCTGCCCACAGTGCCTGCTGGTCAACAGCACCCGTGCCGCCTCTAACGCCATCCTGGCTTCCCAACGCCGCAAGCTCTATCCGGGTGCCGTCCGCCAGAGCAGCACCTTTGCTGGGGCGGCTCTATGGCCAGCGGGGACAGCAGCAGTGGCGGGTGGCACGACCAAGGGCGAGGGGCTGCGGGTGCCTGGCGGGGCATTTCCCCCTGGCCAGAGTGTGCCCGGCGGGGTGCCACTGCCTGGGCTTAACAACCTCAATCGGCCCGGCACACAGCGGGGGGCTGGACTCGGTGCCCGTGCCACCGTCCCGCCAGGGTAAGCTGGCTGGGGGAGGGTGGCCTGGGGAAAGGGATGGCCACGACGTCACCGAGGCTGTGGAGATGCCAGGCGAGCTGGGCGCAGGGATGGGCACACAGGGCAGGGGGAAAGTGAGATGGAGATGGAGGTGCTTCATCCCCTGCTGTCAACTTGCACAAGCGGCTCCAGCCCTTCCCGCACTGTGTCACTTCCAGCCCCAGGCTCCCCACTCTGGGGATATGGTGACAGGAGGGACAGCCCCAGCAGCTGGCTGGTCCCTTGGATCCCTGCCCCTGCACAGGGGCTGTGGTGATTTGTGCAGCATGCTGTGTCATGCCATGCCTTGCCTTGCCGTGCCACATTGTGCCATGCCATGGTGTGCTGTGCCGTGTCAGCTGCAGGAGATGGAGTGCCCAGTCCCAGTGGACTTGTGTCCTTGCTGTCCAGCATGGGGTGTATGACCCTGGCTTGTGGCCCGGTGCCATCAGGCAGGTCTCTGGGGAGCACACAGTCGTGGGGACCACAGCCCTGGTGTCCCCTACATGGATGGACATAAATCACCAAAGGGGATGCGGGTGGATGAGCGGACCCACAGTGGGGTGTCCTGGTGGGTGTCCCGGTCCCAATACCCAAGCCCCCATGGCCGTACCCCTCGGTGGGTCAGCCTGGCATCCCCGCAGGGCTCTCGGCACCGGGCTGTCACTGGCCAAGGGGCAGGCAGGGCAGGCAGGAGTGGCCTGATGAGCAGGCTGTGATGGCATGGCTTGCAGCCTGCAGGCGTGGGAAAGCCCCAGTGCCACTCGCTTGGGTGGGAACTGGCCCAGATCTGGCCGTGGGGTGTTTGGTCAGAGCACCCCCAGAGGGGAGCGAGCACCCCAGGCTGCAGCGAGCCATCCTGGGGACAAGGGGAGAGCCTGTCCCATCCCTCCCAGCTCCCTGCCATGGGTGCACGATCTGGCCCCAGGCGGGGGGTGCAAGAGGAGGCAGAGGAGCCCAGCTGGGAGGGCTGGGAGGTAGGTGCTGGAGGCGGGGGGCAGGCAGGTTCACTGAGCACCTGGCAGGTTCTGGTGCATTTCCTTCCCCTGCTGATGTTCTGCTTTCGCTTCTGTGTGCCAGGCACTGGGCCAAGCAGTCCCTGTCCCCATCACTGTCACCGTCCCCATACCGGCACGCAGGCCCCATCCCATGCATCGCCATGGACAGGTAGGAGGGGGCCAGGAAGACCCTGGTGGGGGTGGGCTGGAACCTTCACCACTGCCCCCGCCTTGGCACGGGTAAGGGCAGCTTTGGGAGCAGGAGAGAAAACACCCGCAGACCCAGCTTATGTGGGGCTGAGCACTGCCAAATGCATCACTGTGACAGGTGTGTGGGGGGGCTTTTGGGATTGGGGAGGGGGTGACACCACTGGCAGGGGCTGCTGGCCAGGCTGCTGAGCTGGGACAGCCCCCCCAGGGCAGGAGAGCACTCGGGCACTATGCAGGGCTCCTCTGCTGGGTTTTTTTGCTTGTCTTCTGTCCCAGTGCATGCCTGCTCCTTCCATCCATCCATCCATCCATCCAGCCAGCCACTTGCCCAGCTACACATCTGTCTGTCCATCCATCTATCCATCCCTTCACCTATCCATCTGTCCATCCACCCCCACCCATGGGCACAGCCACATCCACACCCGCACACACCTGTGCATGAGCCCCCAGCTCCAACCCAGACCTGCCTGCACACGTGTCTGCCTGCACTCCCAGCTGCACAGCCAGCCTTGCATGCACGGGTGCCCACCCAGATACGGGTGCACACATGGGTGCATACCCAGCCATGGGTGCACACACGGGTGCACATGCACATGGGAGGTGCCCTGGGTCAGCACGGGTGAGCAGGCAGGGAGGCACCGTGCCATCATCCGGGGGTCTTGGTGCTGGCAGCCCTGGAGGGGTGAGGGTCCCCTTGGGGCAAGGGAATGATGGCCAGGGCAATGGGTGAGGTGCTGAGGCACAGGGACTGTCCCCATGGGGGATGCAGGACATGGGGCATCGCCATCAGGATATCCCGATGAGGTACCCACCCCGGGTGAAGGAGGACATGATGTCCCCAGCACCATCCGGTCCCCACCGTTGGGCTGGCACTGGGTGACAGCCCCATGAGATGGGACAGCAGCCTCCCACGGCTGGCAAGGGGACAGCCTGCTCTGCCTCCCACTGGGAGGACACTGCCCTGGGGACATGCTGTACGCGGGGAGGGGGACAGTGCCAGCCCTGCCAGCCCAGCTGAGCCCCTTCCCCTCCCGTCTCCACGCAGGGTGCCAGCCCTCCCGGTCAAGAACCTGAATGGCACCGGCCCCGTCCATCCCGCCCTCGCAGGTAAGAAGGGGGTCCTGTCACCACCAGGTGACATTGTGGGGCAGGCGGAGGGAGGGATGGACAGATATTGGGTGGACGAACGGACAGCACCTCTCCCCCGCCGCAGGGATGACAGGCATCCTCATGTGCGCTGCTGGGCTGCCCGTCTGCCTGACCCGTGCCCCCAAGCCCATCCTGCACCCACCGCCCGTCAGCAAGAGTGACATTAAACCCGTGCCCGGGGTCAACGGCATCTGCAGGAAAACCAAAAAGAAGCATCTCAAAAAGAGTAAGGAGCTGCAGGCGTCCCTGCACGCCCTCGGCCATGCCAGCCCCTGCCAGAGGGGAAACTGAGGCACGGGCGCTGCCACTGCCTGCAGGGGTGGTGCTCCCAAGGGGTTTGCCTGACGGTTTTGGGGTGATGCCCACAGCTCCTCTGTGCCACTTGCTGGCACCCCCTCCTCCTCATGCTGTCCCCACCCTGGTGGCAGGGTGTTGGGGGCACTGTGGGCAGGCTGTGATGGCATGCTCCCCTCTGCCCATGGCAGGCAAGACCCCTGAGGACGTGGTGCGCCGCTACATCCAGAAGGTGAAGAACCCCCCAGATGAGGTGAGTGGGCATCCCCAGGCACTGCGGCTCAACCCACGGGCTCACCCCGGGGCCGCTGGAGGTTTGTAGGGCTTGGGCATGGGGAGAGGTGTGGGGAGGGGACAGGCAGCCCCCCATGGTGGGCAGAGAGCCGGAGGTGACCTCCCAATCCCACCCGGGTGCTGATGCCCATCCACCTGTGCCCAGCAGGATTGCACCATCTGCATGGAGCGGCTGGTCACCTCCTCTGGCTACGAGGGTGTCCTCAGCCACAGGGGCATCAAGCCGGAGCTGGTGGGCAAGCTGGGCAAGTGTGGGCACATGTACCACCTCCTTTGCCTCCTGGCCATGTACAACAACGGCAACAAGGTGAGCCAGTACCCTCCGCATGGGAGGGACACCCTCCCCGAGTGGTCACCCATCACCTTGGGTGGGTGCTGTGGGGTGGGTGCCGTGCCTGATGCCTGCCTGGGTGCCTGCACAGGATGGCAGCCTGCAGTGCCCCACCTGTAAGGCCATTTATGGGGAGAAGACGGGCACACAGCCCCCCGGGAAGATGGAGTTTCACCTCATCCCCCACTCCCTCCCGGGTTACACCGACTCCAAAACCATCCGGATCGTCTATGACATACCCACCGGCATCCAGGTGAGGTACCTGCACCCACTGCCCTTAGGAACCCCACTGGGCTGGGTGCTTCT
This sequence comes from Sula dactylatra, assembly GCA_013389905.1. Taxonomy (NCBI): domain Eukaryota; kingdom Metazoa; phylum Chordata; class Aves; order Suliformes; family Sulidae; genus Sula; species Sula dactylatra. The sequence goes on along the minus strand of WEKW01023357.1, from coordinate 410,966 downwards.
ACCCTGTGCCCCCTGCTCACCCCATTGCCCTCCCACCCAGGGCCCGGAGCACCCCAATCCTGGCAAGAAGTTCACAGCACGCGGCTTCCCGCGGCACTGCTACCTGCCCGACAACGAGAAGGGCAGGAAGGTGAGTGTTCCCGACAGCACTGGGGTGGGATGGGATGGGATGGAATGGGAAGGCATGGGATGGGAAGGGATGGGGTGGATGCAGCAGTGCCAGGGTGGGGCTGGGGAAGGCTGGCACCATGTGCGCACCATGCCGGGGCTGAATCCTGCACCCTGGGGTGCTGGGGGCCATGCTGTGGCAGGTGAGAGAAGGGCTTGCGGTGCCGGGTGGGCGAGTGATGGCTGTGCCTGCCTGCCACAGGTGCTGAAGCTGCTGATCGTGGCCTGGGACCGGCGGCTCATCTTCACCATTGGCACCTCCAACACCACGGGGGAGTCGGACACAGTGGTGTGGAATGAGATCCACCACAAGACCGAGTTCGGCTCCAACCTGACAGGCCACGGATACCCTGACCCCAACTACCTGGACAACGTCCTGGCCGAGCTGCTGGCCCAGGGTGTCTCCGAAGCCACCCTGAAGGACTGAGGCAAGGGTGAGGGGCTCCCCACCGTCCCCTCGGCCCTGCGTCCCTGCCAGTGCCACTGCCGCCCGCGCCGCTTCGCTGCCGATGCCTCAGCCCTGCCGGGTGGGCTCGCTCCCGGTCCCACGCCACCTGCCATGTCCCCCCGTGTCCCCCCCCGCTCCGGTTTGCCCCACTCCTGTGGCGATAGCATCGTGGGCTGGTGCTTTTCTTTTTCTACCCGTGGCCTCTTTGCGCAACAGCCGCCATGTGCCACCCGTGCCACCCGCCACCGCCCCACGGAGCCGCGTACAGCCGGTGCCACGTGTACATTTCTGTGTTACAGAATACACCCCGCGCCGGGCCAGTGTCCCTGCTGTGTCCCCACTCGGCCCCCCGCACCTCCCTCCCGGGGTGCTGGGTGGCATCGCCGCAGGATCCGTCGTCCCCCAGTGGGGTGTTGCTGAGGGTGGGTGTTGCTCACTCCCGGTGGGGATGCTGGGCTGGCAGGGCGATCTTTGGGCATCCCCGTGGACAGAGGAGCGTGTGTGTGTGTGTTTGCAAACGCGTGTGCTGGGCCCCCCCACCCCACGGGCACCTTCCGCGGGACAGGGGCCCCGGGTGGGAAGAGGCCCCCAGCGAGAGGAAGGAGGCGGGG